>JAYMTF010002193.1:0-19251 GCA_036897485.1 Pelargonium nanum | reverse complement strand
CTATTTAATGATATATATATATATATATATATTTTCTATAACTCTTCTTACAAAATAATTTGTTATAAGTCTATTTTATTTCATCTTATACAAATGCATGGAAGATACAATAATATTTTGATGAATAAAATATAAATTAGTTTATTATTACTAATCGGTGTATAGCCTCCCGTGCAACACACGGGGTCATTTGCTAGTATAATAAATATTTGGCATAATTTCTTAAAGATTAACAAATATTTTCATGTTAATAATAATGAAAATATCTAAACACTCAACAATTACATGTAAAATAAATCAATATTAGTTTTCATTCAATAAGCACAATTACTTATTTAGTCCTGATAAGCTGCATCACAAATGGGGGCGTCTCTGTCTCCGCTGTTTGGAAAATAAAATATTAAAAAAATGTGGACCGTCTCCTTTAAGAGATGAAGAAAAAAGAGCCAGAACCGTTACCGTTAATTGACGGCAATCCGTATCGGTAATATCCAGTGGAGGCCTCAACCCATGTAACCTCTATATTCAGACGGTGGCACAAGCTTAGATTCTTCTTTCTTTTCACACTATTTTCTGTTAGTTTCCTGAGAAAAAAAAAAGTACTACGGGAGAGAGAGAGAGAGGAGTGACAAAACAAATGGTTGTTGATGATATAGTGGAAATGAGGAACGTGATTGCTTCTCGAGGCTCCTCTTCCTCTCGGTTCCTTGATGCTTATTCTAAAAGGTACTCTTTGAAGATTCCCAACTTCGATATTGTTGTTGTGAACTAATTCTCCTTCTAGATTTTAGAAATTTATAATTTCTAAAGCACTTTTGGCTTTTGAAGAATAAAAAAAGTTAGAAATCGTAAGCTATTTGATGGATTTGATGGTTTTGATTCAGAGTTTCCCACCTGTGTTTGGCGGATTTCGGGAGATTCTTGGGCTAGGGTTAGATATAGTGTTTCTATAGCAGTATCAGAAATCTCTTTCTCTCTCTCCATAGGCAGAGATTGAAGAGATATTTTTTCTTTTTTCATAACAACTTTATATACCTTGTTTTAGGATTTTCAATACTCTTTTCTTCTTTTTATGGGTTTATAGAATCTTGTATGGTTATTTGATTGTAAATTTAGGGTTTTGATGGAGGGGAGATATTGTGGGGATTGATAAGGAGGAAGGTGTTTATACTGTTGTTTTCTTGAATTGGTTTCTGAGATGAATGTCTTGAACTCAACCCACCAGCAATAATAATTGGAAAGGATATGAGGTGAAATTGGAGATTCTCTTCTCACTGCTCTATCAATGGAGAATCATCACCCATCCACTCTCTTGTCCATGGATTCAAGTGCCTCCTCGCATGACGATTTGGATTTGGAAATGAATCGTCAAATCATTCTCTCCCGGCCTCCTGACATCAACTTGCCTCTCTCAGCAGAGCGCAGCCCACCCCCTCAGCCATGGAATTCCGACCCTTGTGATATTTTAGATGTTGGGCTTGCTCCTCTGGTGTATGAGACAGAGAGCTTTCTCAGTATCCCAAAGGTTGGTCGGAAATGTGCTAAGCGCATGGATAGTATATGGGGTGCATGGTTTTTCTTCAGTTTTTACTTTAAACCCGCTTTGAATGACAAGTCCAAGGCCAAAATTATCCGGGATAGCAATGGAGTTACTGGGTTTGATAAATCCGATATCAAGCTTGATGTTTTCATGGTTCAACATGACATGGAGAACATGTATATGTGGGTGTTCAAGGAAAGGCCGGAGAATGCTTTGGGAAAGATGCAATTGAGGAGTTACATGAATGGGCATTCTCGTCAAGGGGAGCGACCATTTCCTTTCAGTGCTGACAAGGGCTTTGTTCGATCGCACAGGATGCAGCGAAAACATTACAGGGGATTGTCAAACCCCCAGTGCGTACATGGAGTTGAGGTTGTTTCGTCACCTAATCTCAAGGGTCTTAGTGAGGAAGAGCGAAAAAGGTGGGTGGAACTCACCGGTAGGGACTTTAATTTCTCAATCCCACCTGAAGCCATTGACTTTGGTTTATGGAGAAATCTCCCAAATACTGACTTTGAGCTTGAGAGGCCACCTCCTCCAATGAAGAGCGCCCAAAACGCCAACTCAAAGAAACTGCTTAATGGGTCTGGGCTGAATCTTTCAACTCAGCCGTCTAACCTCAGTAATGGTGATGGGATGGACCTATCACCGGCCAGTAAGAGGAGGAAGGACTTTTTCACGCATGGAAATGATGATGATTGTTATTTGGCTGTTAATCCTCCTGACCGTGTTCCAGATGTGGAAGTCCATCCAAATGAGCGGCACTGGTTGAATGATTTTAATGGGGTAATGAAGAATGTTTATGGCCCTGTCACAGCTGCAAAAACAATTTATGAGGATGAAACTTCGTATTTGATCATTATTAGTTTGCCTTTTGTAGATCTTCAGAGGGTGAAAGTTTCTTGGAGGAATACCCTCACTCGTGGTATTATAAAAGTATCTTGTGTGAGCGTATCACGCATACCATTCATCAAGAGGCATGATCGGACTTTCAAGCTCACAGATCCTTACTCGGAACACTGTCCTCCTGGGGAATTTGTTAGAGAGATTCCGCTCTCAACCCGAATCCCAGAAGATGCTAATATCGAAGCATACTATGACGGGCCTGGATCAATGCTTGAAATTATGGTGCCGAAGCTGCGTGTGGGGCCAGAAGAACATGAGGTCCGTGTTTGCCATCGCCCTCATCTCGGAAGCAATGGCCTTATGTTAACTTGAGATGGGCATTTACTATTTATTGTAATGGTGGTTGCAAATTGTTGGTGCTTTGATGCTGTACAATCTGTGAAAAAACAAAATGCAAACCTCACGTGTGTTCTTGCAATTGTCTACACACACTAATTGTTGTGTTTTTCTTGTTTTCACTTGGCAGGTTAGCTTCTGATAAACAAATTCTGATTGTAGAACTAATATTTAGGTTTACTGGATTTATATGAAGTTATCGTGATTTGGATTGAATCGATCTTGCTGGGCTGATTGTGATATATTCGTGTCTCAAGGCGCGAACTTTCCGCTACCAGGTTTGATTAACTAAGTGGTGAACCTTTGTCTCCATGCATATGAAATATCTGTCTATGTTATGCTATCACAATGGATATGAATATGAATGTTGTTGAGTGCATGTGTGGTCCTGTCCTGTTTTGCCCTGAGCTGTGCGTGTCCATTTCTTTTTAGAGGTGGAATTATGTGGTTCCCTTCCCTATCTCTATCTAGATAAGCTGGGTGTGTTCGTTTTCACTTTCTCTTTCTCCAAGGCCGGGTCAGGTGCCCCTCACAACCGTAAGTTAGTTATTCAAATTGATTCCGTCTCAAGTGCTGTCGTGTTATACACTTATGCTTGATATTATTTGGAAGAACAGTTATGTTTTGATTAACCTCTACACTATGCAAGTCTTGATTGCTGTGTTATAGTTATGTTGTGTTGTCTGGTAGGGACAAGAGCATCCACATTGATATCAGATCTGAGTAAATTCCTCCACTGCTACTACTGCTAGTGCTGTTTGCTTTTCTTTTTTGGCATTATTTCCTTCTTGACGTGTACACCGGATTCTGCAGTAGAAATTGTTGGTTGTTTTACTTGTCAATTAGTCGTCATTTCTGGTATTTTTCTGTCTGAATAGTTTATAGATATGACATGTTTTAGAGTATTGTTGACCAACTTCCACAGATCAAATAATGCTGTGAGCATCTCTCTTTGCTTATAATTACATAAAACATGTGGATTTTGTAGGGCACTCATGGTTTGGCCACAAATATAACACAGAGGGTAGTTTTTGGATTGTGATTATTTTTATAGGATGTGAATTACAAATAAAAATAGAAATGAGATTGTTATTAATAGTGTTTGAATTGACATTGTCATACTCATTCTTATACTTTAAACTCGATTCTATCCTTAAATGAATGAAATAAGATTTTGATTCTACATATATATATAATAAGGAATCGCCAACTATTTTTTGGTTTAGCTTAAGCCAAACCAATGAGGTGATACACCTCATTAAATTTCATCTACACTCAAGTGAATTGGCAGGAGCGGAGCGATCACCTCATTAATAGTTTAGCCTAAGCCAAATTATCTTTGACTTAGAATCCTCAATCCATATATATACATGTGTCTTCTAATATCTTATTAATTTCATGTATTTTTTTATAATAAAAAAAACGTGATTGTGAATCAAAATTTACTTCTGTTTTACAAAAATAAAATTCTACTTAATAGTAATTTCAAATTCAATTTTTTTAGGAAGGATACATAATAGAAGTTTATAAATAGTTCTCTTAAAATTTGAATATATAAATTTGCTTGTTTGGCAAGTCTACTTGATACTTGCAACTTTAATGAGCCGAAAGTATGTTGATAAGAAAATAATCAGTTCCAAGTTTGATCCCATATGTCTGAGTTGTTCAAAAAGTAAGTTTGATGGATAATAATTATGTTTCTGAAAACTTATGTTTCAGAAAACAAACAGATCCATGTTCTTCTCTCATCTTTTAGAGCTCCTTCTGTATATGAAAAACACATTTCTACCAGAGACATTCTTTGTTACTAATTTAGCATGGTAGAAAGTCTAAATAACAGCTAGGCAAAAGCAAAATAGCACAGTAGAAATTCTAAAGTGTATTTCCGAATGAAATTAAGCATAGTATCTATATAATGAAATCAAAACATTTAAGAAAAGGGCCCCGAAAATAGATGGGACAGAGCCCATAACAGAGTCAACGATCAAAATACATTTAAACTAAAAATCCAAATAGCTAAGACAAAATAATCCCCAACAGCCAACAAACAAGATTCAAAATTCAAGGGATTGAGCTTAGTCGACCTCCTCAATCTTGGGTCCTGGTCCGCTGCTACCTCCTGCTGCAGAAGGAACATCATCCTCCATTCCTCCAGCTTCACCTCCAGCTCCCTGGTACATCTTTGCAATGATTGGGTTGCAGATGCTCTCCAACTCCTTCATCTTGTCTTCGAATTCATCAGCCTCTGCTAGCTGGTTGGTGTCCAACCATTGGATGGCAGACTCGATCGCATCCTCGATCTTCTTCTTGTCAGCTGGGGAGAGCTTGGACCCGATCTTCTCGTCCTTAATGGTGTTCCTCATGTTGTAGGAGTAGTTCTCCAAAGCATTCTTGGCTTCCACCTTCTTCTTGTGCTCCTCGTCTTCAGACTTGTACTTCTCGGCCTCCTGAACCATCTTCTCGATCTCCTCCTTGGAGAGTCTTCCCTTGTCATTGGTGATGGTGATCTTGTTCTTCTGTCCGGTAGTCTTGTCCTCCGCAGAGACATTTAGGATACCATTGGCGTCAATGTCGAAGCAGACTGTGATCTGAGGAACACCTCTGGGTGCGGGAGGGATGCCAGAGAGCTCAAATTTACCGAGCAAGTTGTTGTCCCTGGTTCTGGTTCTCTCTCCTTCATAGACCTGGATCAACACACCGGGCTGGTTGTCGGAGTAGGTTGAGAAGACCTGTTCCTTCTTGGTGGGGATGGTGGTGTTTCTCGGGATCAAGACAGTCATGACACCTCCAGCAGTTTCCAAACCCAGAGAGAGTGGGGTGACATCCAAGAGCAGAAGATCCTGCACCTTCTCGTTGCCCTCTCCGCTCAAGATAGCAGCTTGGACTGCGGCACCATAGGCAACAGCCTCATCAGGGTTGATACTCTTGCAGAGCTCCTTGCCGTTGAAGAAGTCCTGAAGAAGCTGTTGGACCTTGGGAATCCTGGTAGATCCTCCAACAAGGACAACATCATGGACGGTGCTCTTGTCCATCTTGGCATCCCTCAAACACTTCTCAACTGGCTCCATACACTTCCTGAAAAGGTCCATGTTCAGCTCCTCGAATCTGGCACGGGTGATGGTTGAGTAGAAGTCGATTCCCTCATACAAGGAGTCGATCTCAATGGTGGTCTGGGCAGTGGAGGATAGAGTCCTCTTCGCCCTCTCACAAGATGTCCTCAACCTCCTAAGAGCTCTTGGGTTTCCACTGATATCCTTCTTGTTCTTCCTCTTGAACTCCTGAACAAAGTGGTTCACCATTCTGTTGTCAAAATCTTCACCTCCAAGATGGGTGTCTCCAGCAGTAGCCTTGACCTCAAAGATACCCTCTTCAATGGTGAGAAGAGAGACATCAAAGGTACCACCTCCAAGGTCAAAGATCAAGACATTCTTCTCACCAACACTGGTGGCCTTCTTGTCCAAACCATAGGCAATAGCAGCAGCTGTGGGCTCATTGATAATACGTAGAACATTGATTCCAGCAATGACACCAGCATCCTTTGTTGCCTGACGCTGGGAGTCATTGAAGTAAGCTGGAACAGTGACCACAGCATTCTTGATTGTGGAACCAAGGTAAGCCTCAGCAATCTCACGCATCTTGATCAGAACCATGGAAGAGATTTCTTCAGCGGCAAAGGTTTTCTCTTCACCTTTGTAGCTGACAGTGATCATAGGCTTCTCACCAGGTCCAGGAGTAACCTTGAATGGCCACAACTTAATATCACTCTGAACAGAGGCATCACTAAATCTCCTGCCAATCAACCTCTTGGCATCTGTAGGCAATTAACAAAGACAAATCATTAGAAATCAATAAGAAATATTATTATACTAATTAAACAGAACACAAAGCACAAAACAGAGTAAAAATTGGAACAAGACAGAAACAAAACAAGTTAAAATCCCAGTAATATAGTAAGTAGACACAAAACAAAACATTTAATCCAGTAAATCCAATATCAAATTATAAGAGCTAATTTAGTTAAAATCTGAAAACAAGTTACAGTATTTCATTCTAAGAACATTCAGAATAAAAATATCCAATTAAACTATTAAAAATTACACAAACAAGCTAAAACTAATGTTGAGCTAGAACTGAGATAAGCAACTAAAGAGTATCACCACAAGATCAAAATAGAATATCTAGATTCTAAAAACTACATGCAGAAACAGATCATACATGCAAATCAAAATAAACATTCACGTAGATCTCAGTCAGCAGTGTAAATTTAAGTCCTAAATCAAATTCAGAAATATGCACAGAATCTAACTGGAACCACAAGATTCAAACATAGATCTAACCACAGTAAATATCATAAAACCAATTCGACAGCACTGTGAGAACTCTACAAGTTACTCAGTTGAGAAATTAACATACAAGCAAGAAACAATGACATGAACACAGATCCAGATCCAAACGTTATAATACAGATCTAAATAGCTAAACATGACTGTAAGTTACGAAAAAAAATAGCTCAGATCTTACCGAATACGGTGTTAATGGGGTTCATGGCGACCTGGTTCTTGGCGGCATCACCGATCAGCCTCTCGGTGTCGGTGAAGGCGACATAAGACGGGGTGGTTCTGTTACCCTGGTCGTTGGCGATGATCTCGACACGGTCGTGTTGCCACACTCCGACGCATGAGTAGGTGGTACCGAGATCGATCCCGATGGCTGGACCTTCTCCTTTGCCTGCCATTACCGCTGGCTCTCTTCTCTGAGAAAGACGGCAACGAAGAAGAAGAGGAACAGAGTAGTAGCGAGGAAAACCTAGGGTTTCAAGTGGCCGAGCAAGGTTGTGGAAGAGAGAGATTTATAGGGTCAGTGTTTTGAATTCGAGAATGTTCTAACCCTAGATAAGCGGAGCCGTCCGATCCGTTGCAGGGAAATTGACGGCTCCAGATTTGTTTTTGTCAAAGTATTTTCCTAATGTGAATTGGTTACGCTCCGCGTCTCTCTACTGTCCACGGACTCGTCCAAGTTTTTACGCCTCCACCAAAAATTGGAACCGAGCTAGGGGTAGATTAGTACTTTAGTTGGTTACACGTGTCGTTTTGCGATTGGTTTCAAATTTATGAGTAATATTATTATAATAACAAATAGAATAGAAATATTACACGTCGAACTCTTTGCGAGACTCTTCCTATCCAAGAATCAAGATATCTAAATAATGTACTACTCTTGTAACATAAATATGGACTAACTGCAACTTATTTACATAAACAAAAATTTAGCATCCTTCACCAAGTTCCTAAGATAAGTTTGTTATAGTCAAAGTTAGTCGTGAAAGTGGTATCCCACGTACATTGTCCCTAAGATTGTGCACAAGCTTATCAACAAGAGTATCACTTAAGTTATTTTCTCCTCACATATGGTCTGTGATTTTTGGCACAACCTCTTCAGATCATATTAGACGATCCCAAGTGAGGTGTGGTGGTTCCAAATGCACCGAGTGTCGAAAGTGTCGGTCGAATATCTCACAAAAGAACCTAGGTGTTGATGAAAAATGAGCAAATGTGAAATGAACCTTATTGAAGAGGTGTTGTACGAGAAACTCAATGATGAGGTCTAGAATTACGAATTACGAATATGGTAGTAAACCAACTTCAAAAGAATTACGAATCTCGAGGAAAAGGTGTGGATATAAGGTTTAGAATTTGATTGGCTAAAATAAAATATTTGTCACATAGTAGCAATTTGAAATGTGTAATGGGCGGCCACCGCTTGTGAACACTCCAACAATCCGAATCCGACAACATTGTATCTAGTCGTTCACATTAACACATGTCCATGTTTCATTGCTACGCACGTGCCTTTATTCATTCACCCACGTGATCCACATAAATTCACAACACTTTCAGGCCCAACTATAATGGGCCTGCGATTGTGTTTTCAATGGGCCTAAACAACAGCCCAATAAACTGTGATTCACTTCAGCTGAGCTCAATCACCATTACTGTCCTGCAAGCTCCAAATTCCAATTCAATCCACACTGTTCTTGCACAGTATCAATTTAATAACGATCAAAAATTAACTTTTCACTTTTCAGACAATAATTTTTCATTTTTTATTACAGTTGGAGGGTTCGTCAAATCTGCAGTGAGCTCCAATGGCGGCTCTCGGAGAAGCGGAGGCTGGTTTGGAGCTCGAAGCCATGCGCAGAGAGGACTCCTCTTGGCACCCATGTCAGGTCTCTCTCAGGTCAGCTTCAGGACTCTCTCTATTAACCCTCTTTTGCCATTTCTATTACTGTGTCATTGGGACTTTGTGGTTTTAGTGTTTTTTTTGTTCTGTCAACATTGTGTCAATTTGCTTCAATCTTCATTTTTTTTTATAAAATGATTTTGGGTTTTTTGTATATTGATGATCAATGATATTTGGGTATCTGGGTTTCAATTTTTTCTGTATCAGGATCATGGGTTGTTAATTTCTATTCCTTGTTTGCAAAAAATTTAGAATAAAAATATCATATTTTCTGTGGAATATGACCTATATTTATTAAATTACAAGTCCTTGTTTGATTAGCTGACAGTTTGTCTTGGGAATGTCTCTTTGTGTTTGAAACCTCATTGTTGAATTGTACAAGTTAAACTCTTTACTGCTATCCTATTATGTGTTTGTTTTTGGGTGGAAAATTTGTAGTCTCTTGGTGATAAGATGAGTAATGAGTTCAATTAAACAGGTTGTAGTTGAGAGAAGTTGTTTACTTTTTTGTTATATGTATATTTAACTGAGTTTAGTAAACTTTGAACTTGAACAATTAGGGAAGCATTAATTACGGTTCTTGATTGTGTGCGCAGTTCGACTGGATTTGGTCTCGACATATGTTTTGAGAGCGACGAATCAGAAGATATATTAGTTCAGGACGAAGAAGCATTGGCTTGTCTCCGCTTCCGTTCTGTTCCTCTTCTAGGTGATGATTGCTCTCACATAATGCAGGGTGAGCATGTTCTTGCCGCTGATAAGTCTAAATCTAAGAGCCTCTTCTATGATGCTGAGGTGGAAGAGGTATACATTCTTTCTACTTTCTAGATGCTAATTTCATGTTAAATCCACATGGGAATTCATGATTTATAAATGCATAAATATATCTAGCTAGCATTCATTTTATGATTCTATTAAAATCAAATTTGTAATCATGACTAGTTTGAAAATTTTCAAATATCAGATCAATGATTGCATTTATTTTGCTGATAGAAAGAGATCGGCTTAAGATTGAGATTAAAACCAGTTCTTGCTAATGGTAATTAAGGGGCTTTAGATGTAGGAGCTGTTCTTATTTTTCCGTGAGGTTTAATATATGAATCCGAACATCTTTCGGGTCAGATCGGGTTAAGTTTAATGGTTTATGTGAATCTGAGTGCACTTTGCAGTGTCAGCAAAAGATACTACAGCACCATAAAGTCACATTAAATAATTTATTTCCACTCTCCAGAACAAACTATTTTAGTGGACATTGTAATTTTAGGAAGCTCTTAGTAACGATTTGTTTGTAAGAATCTAATTAATGCTGACAATTTATGTGAATTTGGTAATTCTGCCTTTAAATATCATCTAGATATCAGCAAAAGAAATAATTTGTTTTACCCATAAGTTGTTTCTATTAATTAAATTTACTTTGCAACTTATTAACAGGTTTTAAGAGTAAGACACTCAAAGAAAATATACTGTAGATGCACTTTTGTGATCAAATGGCTTCACCGAGACCTAAACGGGGGAACCGTAACAGTTCCTTCCGGTTCAGTTATGAAACTAGCCACCAAAAGCATCAATCTCCATCCAACCATCGATAAATTCTTGAAAATGATAAAAAGCACCGATTCGCCTTCTTCATCTCCCTTTTCATCAGTTTTTGAGGACCTTGATGGTGAACTAGATCTTAATGTGTTGCTTGATCAGCAAATAGAACAGATCACCAATTCAGCTGATGTATCCAAGGGAATTGCCAGAGACATTTTATTGGGTGTTAAAGGTAGGCACACTTATCTTTAACTTTATCAGTTTGATAATTGATGAATGCAGTCAATGCTCATATATTGGTGATTACTTTTCTTCTGTTATATGAGGATATGTTTTATACAATGTGTCAATCGTAGACCGCAGTAATAGTGGAAACAGTTAAGAATACAAGTGTCGGAACCATTTCTAATTGCGAGGTTAGATAAGACCATAATTGTATTTCTTTGGTATATTTTATCTAACCCTTTGCCATGTAAATGTTTTCTGAACCATTTCTTGGATTTCAGATCATGTAATGCTGAACAGTTCCAAATATCTATGTTTGTTATTTTTCCTGTTCATAATGTTCGTATGATTTACTTTTTTGAAATACTTACTCTGCTACTTGTTGCTTGTACAGCTGATATAAAGGGACAAATACGATCTAAAAGAAATAGTTCCCATGTTAAAGGTCATGTTCATCAAAATAATGTGAAAAGGTCAACTCGGAGTTCAAGTAAATCACTAGCAGAAAAAGAAGTTAAGGATGCCCCAGCACCTCAACCATCCATCCAAGAAAAACATGAAAATATCTCACAGCTCAGTCCTCTTGCTGCTCGTGCAGCTTTAGCCTCGTTGATGTCATCTACTGCCTCTGTTACGGCTATGAATGGGTCTAAACTTTATAATTTGTTTACCACTGATGAAAAGTATGTGAAAACTAAGCTTTCCTCAACAATGTCAACTGCTTCTTCTCCAGTAGTTTCAGAATCTCTTGATGCGCCAAAACCACAAATACCGACTAAGCAGGGTTCTGGAGTGAAGGCTCAATTACTGGAACCATCTTCTGGAAGATCTGTTAAGGAATGGAAAACTGATAATATAACATCAAAACTTGATTATTCTGGTGCAAGTTCAGTAGCATTGAGCCGGACTACTCGAACAACTAGGGTGACTCGCTCGACAATCCAGAAGGAGGCTGAAATTCCAACTTCCAATGTTCACCAGAATATCTGCACTGAAGACGTGACATTAAGGGGATCAACCATCCAAAGAAGATTGACACGCTCTGCAGTTAGTGAGAAAAAAGAAATCTCAACTGGGAATGTTGAACTAGGGCTCGAAGAGCATCTGTCAACTCCTATTACGAAGCTAAATTTTTCTGAAGGAAATCTCATTGCCTCTTACAGCACTTTGTCAGAAAAAAGCAGTATATCGAAGAAGAAACCAGTCCCCTCATCCCTTGAGGCTGAGATTATTATCTCGCCATCTAAGCAAGGGAAGAAGAAGCAGACATCTCATGCTGTTGAAACTACCCCGCAAACTGAAGGTTATGTTAATGAACTAATGATGTTCTGTAGTTTCTATTTTCCAGAATCATATATTGTCTATGTTCATTCTATATGCTGCTCGGGTTTTATCATTCTTAGCTATTATGTCATGGTTGTGTTTTTTCCCTACTGGTTGCAAATTAGATCCCATTGCTTCACTCTATCTCCCGGCGTGCCGTCTTACCTTTTTGTGTCTTCAACATTAAACATAGCTGATCCTATATGTGACTTTCTTTTATTCATTAGAATCTTTGCTGATCTGTTATACATCCATTGAAAAAAATCTTTGGCATATGAAACCTTGGGATTGGTATGAATTACAAAAAAGCGCTTTGGTGTTTGAAAATTATACTTTGTATACAAGCCAATATGTACTTGATATTCAAAAAGTGTGTTCAGATTCTACAGAGGTTTGATAATTTCAATAGTTGCACATTTTTTATTCACCAATTTCCTTCACTATCCAATTTGTCAGATGTTTTCCTGCCTGTTTTGATCTTGCATCCAAGTTCTTCATGCATCCATAGCTTCTAACTCTTACATTTATTTTCACTACATCACGAGCACAATAATCTTTGGATCCTCTATCTCCTCCACAATGGATTGATCTCATGAGTAAATTTGTTCTACTATGGCTATTTTCGTAGTGCTCAACAATTTTAAGTTTTGGCTGGCAAATTGCTGCCATAATTCTCTCATCAAGGGAAGTCATGCCATAGGCAATTCATATATTATAGGAGCAGATTGTAAAATCGTAGTTCTATTTTTATTCTTCATAACCACTTCTTTAAGCTTTGGAATGATTTCAGATGAATTATTATGTATTGCAGGCGCTGGTATTAGTACCAGAAGCCAGAAGAGGAAAATGGTTTCTTCTCATACGCAAGAGAAGCGGTTTTCTCCACGGCTCAGGGATCTCCCTCGTACCGCTCTCATAATCAGTGAGGCACGAAGTAAGTTCCAGCCTAGTAGGAACAGCGACTAGGTAATACAGATTTGTAACCCGCACACACACACACACACACACAAAACCTCTTAGATGTGTACATGTATATGGATGTTTAAATTTTCGAGGGGATTATGGCATTTTGAAAATTTTACTTTTGAGTATTTGGAATTTAAATTCATGTCATGCTTGGATTGTTTCTTTTCGATTTGATTTTCAACCACTTTGTACTGTGAATACGAGAATATCATTTCCAAGTCATTACTAGTTTTACTTGATTGATCTTAGACCCTAGAGCAAGTTGACCTCTATATTCTAATACAGACTTGTCTTTTGAGTTTTGAGTTTTGAGTCAGCTAACAACTAATGCTCTATGTAGGTGACAATGCTTTGTGGCCTCTCCACCCAAGCCATGCTTATATATATTGACTCTATCTCAAGACATGAATGACAGATACTGGGTTTCAAGTCTCTTGTTGCCTCCTCATCCTGATATGAAGTGGCCAACTGGATAGATTTGCGCAGCGTGCCAATAGTCTTAGTATGGTAGGTAGTGTTGGCATTGCACGCTTAGCGTTTGTCTCGTGTAACGTGACTCAATAGTGTTGGACGGGCACGTAAATGTCTTTTGTATTAGCATATAACTGATGTGACGGACTGAAAATGATCGACTGACAATCTCCGAAGAACTGTCATCGTAACGTGATTCTTACCTAACACAGTGCGCTTCACGCCTACGAGTTGCCATTTGTGAGAGCTCCTCTGGGAAGCTTTCTTGGGATTCAGATTTTGTCATGTGTTTTGGGGTATATATGAATCATGAGATTGTGAGGTTTCTTGTATTGAAATGGAAAAATCATGCAATAGCTGCATGAGCATCATGAAAATGATGCACAAGCCTTTACATCCTTAAATGGCCATAATTTCTATTATTGGATCATAAAAAATGACAATTTTTGGGGTATTTCAACTAATTGTCTATTTTTGGTTTAAGGTTAACAACATATTATGAGACAATGACAACCTATATGAACACACACGAAACAATAACGCGATTAATGGCAGTATGTCAACGCTATTAAATTATATCATTGGATAATTACTAATTAATATGTTATATGTATATACTTACCGTCTAAATCTATTGCGTCTAAGATAATATAGTGGAAGTAAACGAGAGTAACATCATTTGCAATTCATCTCATAAGTTGTTTATATTTGTAAATCCCACACGACACGCTAACGCGATTATTAAATGAATAGGTTGTCACTTATTTTGTGACAAACAAATGGGTTTATATTTAATAATGGTATTGCATGTAGTTCAATCCATATGATATTTTTATTATAAAAAATAGTTATATAATTGAGGGTAGGTTGCTATTTTGCCCTATTAATAAAGTAATGCAAAAGAGGGATTTTAATGGATAATGTAGTTTTATAGTGACATAGCATCAAGATCATTGCTCTAATAGCCCTTTTAATATGTGGTTGTAATTAGTCATTTCTATTTTGGGATCCATTAGATGGCACTAATGATTCATGCCAAGTGACTAAAATAGCATGAATGATAGTAATAAAATAAAATAAAAAATGAGTTTGTGTATTTTGTGCATGTATTATAAACGTATTTTTCTTATAAATAAATATCGGTGAAATTACGTACATTTATGGGTTGGTTTAGTGTCGAAAAAAAATTGGATTGACAAACAAATTCTAGTAGACTATCGTACATTTATTAAAAACTATATGCAACTTACATGTACCAAAAATATTTAAAAATAAAAATATTTAAGATAATAAACTATTAACAAATCCTAAATACAATAAAATAATTTCAAAATGCCCCTAAACGGCATAAATTATAGGAAAACAATGAGTATTGATTGTGAACCGTTTAAAGAATGACTAATCTCTACCAACATATTTGAACTTATATACAAGTGATTCAACATTCAAAAGAACTTTAATTAATGTATCCAAAATTTGAATAATTAACTATATATTTTGTTAGGCAAAACAGTAATTAAATGAATAAAAACTATTGTAATGAAGAAATTGATGAATTAAAAATTGAGTGGCAGCAAGTAGAACAGATAATTTGATTGGATCTGACTCATAATCCAATTGTTTTGATGTACCTAAAAAGAAAATTACAATTTTCTTGTTTGTAAAGCCAATTTAGGTCTCTCTGCCTCCACTTATTTCAAACCTTAACCTTATCTGGAAATCACCTACGAAAAATACAAAACAAAACACAACACACTTTGAATTTTAATGTCAATCTAGCTCTTAATATGTTTCCCACAAACAAAATTAGCATTGTTTTTGTGAAACTTTTGAATAAAATACTTATGTTTCACTATTTTTAATGCTTAAATTTTTGGTAAACATTGAATTTTAGTTAGTGCATTCATTGATGGTTACAAAGTTAGGGTTCTTGATTTGATGTATATGGAGAAAGTACGGGCAAGTACTTTGTCGCTTTCCTCTTCGATCATTCACAGTTTTAGAAATAAGTTGTTGACTAAATTGATGAGCGTCCGTAAAATATTAAGTTTAAACAATTTATTTTTGTGGATTTAAATATTGTTGATGTTAGTTGTTGTTTTACCGAAGTTGGAAAAATATTGAGACCTATTTTGTCATACAAATTATTTTATTTAATTTTATCAATGACTAAGGGGAGAAAACAAGATAATAAATGAAAAACTAAAAATTAGAATCAGGATGTGACGTAAAAAATGGATTCAACATGTCGACATGCTCCATCAAATTCATGAGGTTTTAATGTAGTATCATGATTTTATTAGCTCTTACTTTTTTTTCTTTCTATATACCAAAGAGCACATAATAATAATTGATGCATAAAATTTAATAAGTATATGGTCTACTAGTGATCTGACACATGTTTCGATTATCTTGTCCATATTCGATATCCACGGGAGTTGGGCCGATATCAAAATTGAACTAAATAGGATTTCGATTGCCGACGAAATGCCAAAAAAATCAAGACAAGTGCTACTATTCAAGCCCCTCATCTTATATATAACTCTTCAACAAGGTCCTCAAGGAACACCTCGCAAACTTAATCATCCTCACGCAACGAATATACGCTTCTCAACATGAGATCTTCACTTAAACACCTCTGACACCTTTTGCACTCGACATCCTTCAGACCACTCCAACTTATCTGTGACAACTCGATAAGATACTATACGATTCAAGAAGATTACACTCGTAAAATATTTAACATGGACACTTTTATCAAAATCATATATTACTCATTTCGCCTCAAAAACATGACGTGAACGCGTACATCACCGAGTAATTATAAGTTATTTTCCTCCTAGTTATTATTTATGAATTAAGATCTTAGATTGCGCTATGGCATGTCTTAGTTGTTATTTAACTTATTTAGTGTAATATATATGTAAGTGAGTGAGTACAATAATTTGGTGTATGGAGTGGCAGATGAATCTAGACGGCAAGTAGTTGCATATATATAGGTTGGCTATCATTTTCCAATGCCATTTTGGACCAACAAATTACAGGTTTAATTGGATTTAACTTGGTTGCTGTCGTTGCCTCCTATCCACAAATTTATACTCTCTTTTTTCAATTTTCATCAACCAATACAATAAAGTAGTTTGATGTTATTACAATCTCACATTCCATGATTGGTGAATTCTTGACCTATAACTACTCATGACCTTGACAGGTGTATAATCAGTAAAGTTTGTATATGCGACATACTCGACGTACTCTTATAATTAAGAGAAACGTGAAATACATGTATTTTTAGTGTAAGTGTTATATATGTACGTCTACACTAATAATTGTTCGTAAGTGTTATTGATGACCGCCGATAATTGTTCTTGACCTACTGATTTTAACTCTATTTTTTTCCGGTGATATGTAACATTTTTCATACACCAATAAATGTTTGAAACTCTTTTTACAATTGTTTGCAAACTAGCAACAAGTGTGTATTTGTTTATGCACCTTGATGTTAATTATGGTTTAAAAAAATTGCATCAACCTTTTTTTTTTGAAGGGGAATTGCATCAACCTTAATTTAGAACACAAAACAATTTATTTACACCACTTGATACTTCTCTAGAAATTAATTGAGGATCTAGAAACTGCCGAATAAACCCAAAATTATATAAACCCAAATAGTTATTCACTTGCGAACAAAAATGCAGAAGAGAGAAACATGGCGCCATATTCATTAAAAGCTCGGAAAGAGATATAAGCCCTATAGTATAGATACCGCCATTTGGGGGATTCGACGTTAGGGTTTTTGATATCGTTATTCGGGAATCAAACGCTAGAGTTTTTGTTGTTTTCGCACTAAGTCTACATCAAGAAATATATATAAAAAGTTTTGTGATTTTACATATAACATGAATGAAAGTGACAAAACATTACTTATTTTGTCACATCATGATTTAATTTTTTGTTATTAGTCTGGTGTTCATATCATGAACCACCAGGAAGTGGTTCTTGCCAGAAACTCATAACAATGTGGATTTTATACTGAAAGAAGACATATCACACATATGTAGAGTTTGCATCTTTGGTGTTTGTTTTCAAAATCAAGAATGTTTGATTTCCATGTATAATTTTGCTTTGGTTGTTGATGTGCTAGCACCACAAGAGTGGGTAGTGATGTGACTTAATAGCGTCTATAATTATTTAATGATATCGTCGCATATGTCAGCATCGTTATTAATTTTGAGTTGAGTTGACATGTTCGGCTTTTTTCTTAAAAAAGAAAACTATGTTGTACAATAAATTTCAAAATAATATGATACAAATTAGATCGTATGATCAATAACACAAACAAGATCATCAATCGTTTAATAAACTATTATCTTATAGTTACATAAAATAAGTTGTCATATATAATTTTGTATAAATATTAATGACTAATTATATTTAATGTTTTGCATGATTCCTCAAACATTTGAGTCTCTTTTAATGATCACGAGAATTTTGTTTTCAAGAATTCTATAAGTTAGGTGCATAATATTCATGTTGTAGACACGTAAACTTTTAAGTGTCGTCTCAAAAGCGTTATTTAGTGTATCACTATTAATAGAACTGCAAATTTGTGTACTTGCTATGTTTGTGGAGTGTTGAAAGTTGATCGTTTGCTATATAAGTCAATACGTAATACAAACACGACTCACTTAAGACGCATAACTAATTAGGTTGAGGTGTTTAAATATAAATAACAAGTGTTAAAAAAAGCAACGCATTAATTTTTCTCAATTTGTGCCACAAATGGATCTTCTACAAAAGATAACACACGTTAAGTAAAGACTAAACTTGGAGATGAGTTCATTTGTGTGGGTTGTGGACTGAGCTAGTCACCATAACTACGAGTCGGATCAAATAAATTGTGAGCCGTATTGAGCTAATTTAGTCAAACTAAACCGCATTATTGGGTTGAACTTGATCGAATTGGGTCAATTGCACATGAAATTAAGGTGATAGAAATGAATCCAAATAATTAAACATCATTAGTGAACTATTAATTATTTTTAATAACTCTAACATCACATGTCTAAATTGACAAATGCTTACGAGAAGTTAAATTTGTTTTTCCTTCCTCGAAGGTGGGAATCTATAAAAATCACAAAATAAAAAAACGAAAGATTTAGACCGAACACCTAAAAATAAGAATTGGAGAAACCTAAAATAAGCAATTCCCAAACTCTTTTTTTCTCTCAAACGACAAAAACAAAAGAACAAAGAAGAGAAAGTTGGATTCAAGTTTGACAATAAAAGAGTATAACAAAATATTCTTAATTAATATTTATTATTAGCTCATATAAATGTTTTATCAATCCAATAACGTAATCATGATAGCCACAACTTAACTACTTACTAATGCTATTATCATATTTTAATTTTTGATGTTATAGCATTAGCACACTCTCAAATTTTCATTTAAATAATTTATCTCTATTTTACCCAATAAAATTGCAATTTTCAATTAAATAAGTTTCATGTAACCAATTATTATCTTGCTATTTCTTAAATATAAAAACTATTATCATGCACATTGCAAAAATCTTTTTTTAAACCCAGTGGGTTGACGTAGTTGGTTCAACACTACGTCCCTTAAGCAAGTAGTTGGGAGATCGAATCTCAGCTCTTGTGAATGGAAAAAACTCATGGGTCAGCCTCCTACCGCTTAGTGCGCT
>JAYMTF010002192.1:0-19256 GCA_036897485.1 Pelargonium nanum | reverse complement strand
GGTCGACGTCTCCTTCGCAGTGCTCTCCGACTACCTCTCCAAGCGAGTCGACGACATGCTCGACTCGGGGATGTTCGAGGAGCTGGCCGAGTTCTACGACCCGGAGGAGGACGATTCGGACCCATCCGGGTTGAGGAAAGCGATCGGCGTGCCCGAGTTCAATAAGTATTTTCGGAGATACCCGCCGAGCAAAGGACGCAGCACGAGGCCCGAGGGGGATCCGGTGCGGGTGAGAGCATACGAGGAGGCAGTGAGGGAGATAAAGGAGAACACGTGTCAGCTGGTGAAGCGGCAGATGGGGAAGATCCAACGGCTGAGGGACGCCGGGTGGGACCTACAGAGAGTGGACGCCACGGAGGCTTTCCGGGCGGTGGTGGCGGCGGAATCAGAAAAAAGGTGGTCGGAAATTTGGGAGAGGGACGTGCTGGAGCCAAGCGTGAAGATTGTGAGACGATTCTTGGAGGAGTAGGTTTTCCAGCTTTTTCCAGCTCTCTTGTTTCAGTTTGTTCAATTTTGGGGGGCTCTCTCTCTCTCTTTCTCTCTCCTCCTTAGACTCTTTTTTTTTTAATTTTTTTTTTTTTTTTTTTTGGGGTTCTTTGTTGAGAGAATTAGTTGAGAGGGTCACCAATTGAGGTGGGCATGTTGTGAGGCAGTGGCTCGTAGGACACATTGCCACTAAGTTTTGGGACTTGGGAGAGGGCATGGACCTACTTGGGGGCGACCATTTTTGTGCATTAGGCCGCTTCACCATCTGGGTTATTTTACTTGCCAATGATCAATTTCCAGATCAATATCAATATACATACAAAACAAAGCCAAAAAAAAAACAAAAATCTTGTGCTTTGTTTTAGTTAAAAATGCAATTTACATAATGGATGGTGTAAATGTTTTAGAGGTTGCAATGTGGTGTCCTTTTAGTCACATTTTTTGGGTGTACACAAAAAAGAAAGACCAAATCTCACTCCCACATATGATACAAAAATGGCCTTTTTGGTCCTCAGCCCCACACGCAACTCAAGAAGATACTCACAATTCAATGGCAAAAATAGCCAAAACATTACAATTTGTGGATAAAAACTTTATTGTTTGGGTTCAAATAGTATCCAAATCTTTAATTCTTAGTGATGTGAATGAGGGTAGATTCATATTTTGCGAATCCAACTTTTTACAATCATTTAAATCCCTTTTGGACTGACCTCCCCCAAAAAAAACTATATATACTTTCTCTGTCTGTAGCAAGTTGAAATTAAGTTATATATCTAATAGTGATAATGGTTTGGTACGAATAAAATAAAAAAACAAGAGTTTCCCTCTGGAAACTGTTTGGCATTACTAGATTTCATCTAAAATACTCTCATTATTATTTCTTTTCTTGCATGTTTGAATTATACTACAAATAAAAACTATCCAACCAACCTGTCTTGACATGTCATCAAAAATAAAAACTGCAACTCCCATTGAAATAGTCCAAAAAAAATCCCAATTAGTTGGATACTCAAATCAAACATTCAAAAACTGGATTTATCCATTTTATTTACAGGCATCTTGATCAAGGCAGTGTTAAGTGGAAAACTTGTTACAATATTTATTTGGATGCACATAAGGATTGTTCTCCAAGTTTGATATATGTGCATAAAAAATCAATCTTGTCTCCTCCAGTTTAGAAATTAGAAGTGAAGTCTATTCCCTTCCTCTCTGTCTTTGTTTTCAAAATAATTAGTTGTGTATTAGATTCAGAGAATGACACCTGGGAGTTGTTACTTGTACTTATAGTCAATTTGAAGCCAGATATTTAAGAAAAAAACATTGGAGCTCTGCTGATGGAAATTTATTATAAATTCTGGGATGCAATGTAGGTTCCCTTGAAACAGTCTTCTGAATTAGAGTTCAGTTTCATATAGTTTAATGGCTATATATAAATAATTAATATAGTTTTTTGAAATAATATGGTTGCAGCACATGGGTCATTTATTAAAAAGGTTTAAACCAAGAAGTGAGTGGCATGTCTTGTGAAGTAAATGGTTGATTTGGCATCACATTACTTAAATATTGAGCTCAAGCAAATGCCACTCTGTATTAGCTTCAAAACTTTGCTCTGCTCAACATCTCCTCCTAAAGAATTCATCAAACAGACTTGGGGAGAAAGAAATCTTATAAAGATCACTATTCGATGGCGTGTCGTTCGATCATTTTAGTCATCAACTGTATCTTGCTTGATAAACAAATTCCAAGATATATGACCCACATTTCGGATTCGAATATTACCTGGAAATGTTAATTAAGTACACCAAATTGTACACATGGTTGATGAGTTCAATTTGATGTGGTTTTTGAATTTGGTGATCCATAATTGTGCCATATATCACACTCCATAAGGTCCAAACTTTTATGTGTCCTCTGCAGGCAGGTGTTTCAATTCTTAAACAATCTCAGGACTGTGCAGATATATAAATGCCATGATGCATTGTTGCTGTCAAGTGTCCACAACCTGAAAAGGATCAAATGCTTGTTTTTATTGGAACTCCCACACTCATGTTTTTGAGTTGGTAAATGTCAAATAATGGGGGGACCAAATTGTCTACATTCATGTATGTGTGTGTTTATCTATTCATTAAGCTTCTTGTAATGAAAATGAGAAGGAAGCTAATAATAGGAATCTATATAGCTAGGAATAGTTGTTGAATGTTGATGCATTGAAGGTGAGTCCCAATCATGGACAGGACAGGACCAAACCTATATGGTACAGGCCATTCCATCCAGCTCATTTCACTTCTGATTATCAACAACACTCGACCTAGGTTCAATTTATGAGTTTTCATCAGTTGGGTACATCACAATTCACATCTACATGATCATAATATACCAGACAAGGTGTTTTCATTGTCTCTTGGTTTCAAAATGGGTGTTTTCAGCTGAATTTTTGAATGATCAAGTTGCAGCAAGCAGTGGAATATTGTTAATGGTCAAATTGCTATGGAGCATGTGCAATGTGCACGACAGCAACATTGAAATCTAACACCAATCTCTTAAAAATATGTAACGCTAGAAGTCTCGTTAGGACCATATACATCATCGTAAGTAACGAAAACAAAACGTGTCAATGAATATAATTAGGTTTTTTTGTGACCACAAATTAATGTTCCAAGCTAGCTAGAGGAAATGAAATCATTAGTGTTGCTAACTACCTTTCTTATACATTAGCCTTTAATTAGGCCTAATCCTTAGCCAACAACATGCACAGCAACAACTAGTAAAATGCATACCTGGGTTTAGATAATAGGTCGGTTGGTCTTTAATATTAGGACCTGGCTAGTTTGATGTTTTCTTTGAAAACCTACCACATATCGAATAACGCGGGTAATTATAATGTAACGTTCATTCACACGGGTATTGCATAAAAAAACATTAGTATAAATAAATAAATAAATAAATAAATAAATAATGGTATGAGAGATCAGGCCATGCCTGACATGCATGCTGGTTAAGAAGAAGCTGTGGTTGGTTGAAGAAAGAAAACAAATGGTGGCAGAAAGGAGGATGGTGGTGAAAGGTAAATGGGAGATCCAATGAAGAATTAGTGAAAAGACAAATACTACATTGAGAAGAGAGAGTGTTTTGTGTTTGTGGTGTTTTTGTTCTCATTTTTTTTACATTACACACATGATGGTTTTTGTATTATCAAGAAGAGGAGCCTCTGTTACTTCTGAATATGGAGAGTAGTGATCGGTCAGTAGGCGTGCGGTTTGTTTGCGCATGATCCTATAACTCACTCTCTAGCCTTTTTGTTCCTTATTTTAATCATCGTTTTCGAGTTTTTTGTATTGTTATGTTTGTGGACATTTTGGAAGCACAATGTGGGGTTTATTACTTGTGCCTGCAGGCCTACCTAGCTCACTTCTTGTTTAGTTTATCATTAGTTTAATTACCACCTAGATTTTCTCTTTATGTGTGTTGACTCCATTTGACCACTTTCTGTCCTGTTCACACCCTAATATTTTACTAAGTTAATTATTAGAGCCATGTCAGTATATGAACATGATTGTTAAACATTTATTGGATGAACATGTAGTTCTCGAGAGGAGAATAAAAACATTTATTGGAATGGAGAAGCTTTGGAACCATTTGTTTTCAGGTGATTCAATTTGTGGTTTTGTGCATGTTGTTGATGAAGTATCTGTGTACCTTGAAATGAAGTTCTAAATTTTCTAGAGGTGGTTGTTTTGTAGAGGAGATAGTTTTCTTGTTTTTGAAATACTTGAACTTAGATATGAAATAACAAAATGTTATGTTATTTAGGACAATGGAAATTGCACATTAGACACCTTTTACTCTTGTATAATTCAAATGTTATTCCGTAACTTTAGAGTACTCTCAACTTTTCAAAATCTCTTGTGCCAATAACGACGTTAAATTTGTTAGTAAAGGACTAAAAGACCCCTAATTTATTAATCTCCAGGAAACAAGTACATAATGCTCCACCATACTCTAGCATCTTCAACAACTAGATTTGGAATTTTTTTCATTTGAACCACAACTCCTCGCTATTGCACAAAATATAGTGCACAATTTAATCTTTGTCGCATTGCTATGTTTCCTTCGTGGCTGCTGCAAGAGCTACAATCTAAAATGAATGTAAATCTCTAATACATGGTTCAAGCTATTTGTCTTGTATAGGTTCCTTAGGCCGTTGCAAGATAGGATTTCGGCACCTTTCTGTATCAAAAAAAAAATATCTCGAATTTGAGATTTCAGGCCCTAACGAAAAATGTTCTTGATCCTCTCAAGCATTTTTTCAGTTTTGTGTTTGATTTGTATTCCTTGAATATGACTAGGTTTTGTGAGCACAAATGTTCCAATACGATGTAATTAGGGACCTAGCTAGCTTGAAGAAATGAAATAATTAATTCTATGACATCGTCTAGGATTAATTAGTGTTACTAGTTACTTTTCTTATACATTAGCCTTTAATTAGGTCTAATCCTTAGCCAACAATATGCTCATTAACAACTTGTATATGTATAGCTAGGTTCTGATAATAGGTTGGTTGATCTTTAATATCATAAGCGTCCCGAGTCTTGGTTTTTTGTTTTTTTTGACATTTTGTAATTAGATCTTGCTAGTTTGATGTGTTTTTTTTTTAAGTCTGCATATCGAATAACGCGGATAATAATAGTTTAATGTTCGTTCACACGGGTATTGCATAAATTGTGGCGCGATGTAAATATTAAAAAAATTATTATGTATAAAATAATGGTCTCACAGTACATGCGACGGTATGAGAGAGCCATACCTGACATATCCTCGAAATTTTGCTTTGTGCGGTGTTACTATAGTGCTGAGGTTCGGAAAGTAGTTTTCCATCTAGATTCAGGCAGGGCTATGGATGTGGATGATTTTTTCGGTGTTATCTTTGTTCCATGTTGGGATATAATTAGTTTGGATGTGATTGCTATTGTGCAACTCTTTATTTACTCTGATTCTGAAATCTTCCTCTGTGGAGTCGTTTGGTATTTTAGGCCTATCATCTTGTATGGTTTAATGAACAAGATTATTGCTAGAGTTTTCTCTGGTCAGTGTTGAGGTACTTCTGATTCTAGTTTCTAAAGAGCGATTTGGTGTTGTAAGGGAGCGTAGTATTTAGGTTTGTGTGGCTTTGGCCAGTTTTGGGAAGGAAACGTGTCAGTCAAATTCGATATGAATAAAACTTGTGATCAGGTCGAGTGAGATTTTTTTTTTTTTGACTTTTTGTGCGAAGGCTTTTTTAAAGACTTGAATATCCCTGATTGGGGTAAGTCTTTAGATATGTTGACACTTGATCTCTATTCATGGAGAGTTTATGGGTTTCTTTCATATGATGTTTGTAGATGGATCCATTACTTTTAAAAATGGTTAACGAGCTTCGGTTTAGGGTTTTATGCATCTTCTTGTGCTTTATGTGTTCCCTTTAGGTTAACTAGTGAGTCTTTGTAAGAGGAGTGAGTATGATCATGCAACTAACCTAGACATTATTCAACCCTTCCAATTCCTAATGGTGTTTTGCTTATATTTCATTGAGGGTCTTCCAAATTTTGGTGTAAAGGAGGTCATCATGATTGTACTTGACAAGTTAAGCAAATATGCCCACTTCACACCACTCTCTCATCCATTCTCTACAATTATAGTAGCACAAAATTACCTTTACAATGTTTCAAGCTCCATGGAATGCTAATGACTATAATTGCTAACAAAAATAAAGTATTCAGAAGCACATTTTGGAAAGAGCATTGAAAGTAGCAAAAAAATCACCTCAACCTCTTGAGACATATTTGAGCCCAATTCCATTGGGCTTTTATTTCTTAGTTATGTAGTGCTAGTTATAAGGCCAGGCCCAATATCCAGTTAGTGTTGGCCATTCCAACATTCGAAATGTGTATTTACCCATTTATATAGCTACGTAGAACGGAGTGTCGTTTTAGAATTTTGTGCATAATCCCCTATCCATATCCGTTAACTACTTCCAACAATACAAGAACCAGCAAAACACCATCCACCATATCCGCTTCATTTTTCTCTCTCTCGCCATGGCTGCTCTCGTGTCTCTCTCCTCCGCCACCTCTCTAACCAGAACACCCACTGCTCTCCATTGCCTCTCCACTTCCTTCAAGGTACACTCTTCAATTCTGGGTTAATACTTTTCCGTATCCTTCTTCACCACACCGTAATGTCTTGTAACGTTTTTGCAGGGAAATGTGGCAAATTTGAAGGCTAACCGGTGCAATTTCCCTTCCGTAAAGCTCCAAATCAAGCCTAAGCGATCGAAACAGCTAATTGTTGCTAAAAGAGCATCTGGGTCGTCCGTAGCAGCTCCAGTTTCCGATGGGCGGTTCCGGCTCAACAATCTGGGGCCACAGGGGGGTTCGAGGAAGAAGCCGAAGAGGAAGGGAAGAGGTATAGCTGCAGGTCAAGGTAACAGTTGTGGTTTCGGTATGAGGGGTCAGAAATCGCGGTCCGGTCCCGGTATCATGAGAGGCTTCGAAGGTGGGCAGATGCCACTTTACCGCCGCCTCCCCAAATTACGGGGAATTGCAGGAGGTAATAGGCTTTCTCTGCTTATTTATTGTTTGCATTGTCGTGTGATGTTTTAATGTTGTTAAAAAGATTAACTTGGGTTCTTTGTTTTGGAATTCAGTGGTTTTTAATGGTAATGGGTTGGTTTTTTACAATGTGTGTTGTCTGGTATAGTGTTTACATCTCTAGGCTGGATAGTTTTTCTATATGTGATGGAAACTCTTACAGTTATTTAGCATTGCTCTTCCCAATCATTAGGAGTACTGTGACAAAATTTGATTCTTCGGCGTGATGCTAATTTTGAGCATCCCTCAACCTCAAACTATTTGGTTGGACAGGAACACCCAAAGATACAAGTGTGTTTCATAAAGAATGTGGCTAAAATGTAGCTGATCACAGCCATGGTAGTAAGGGAAGAGATTATAGCAATGTACTACATTGTTGTTAGTGTGCAATCCAGATACCACTGTTGAGTCATGTTGTTTACATCAGAAATTGCTTGGCCTTAATGGAACATCATTGCATGCTGCTTGAGCTTTTATAATGATTTCACACGTAAAAATCTTCTTTCATTGCAGCCTCAAAACAAACACAAAATACAGATGTTATAACTTGTAGTACATCTTAAAGGTTGATTCCTTAAAGTTTATCCTCAAAAACATTAATTACCACTTCTTGTAAGTTAAGCTTGTGGAAATGCTTGTTGGTGGGATCAAGATATATGGGTGATTACTTTCCTCAACAGTTGATCATAAAACAGTTGGTGTTGGTTGAAATATGATCTGTGTCCCAATGCATTGAAAGTATGGTTACTTGTTTGATTCAAAACTCAGTTATCTAGTAAACTTGTTACGTTAGTCTTGATCTCTTCAACATATGAAATTTATTCCAAACCATTTAATATTTTCTCTGAAAATCTATAAACTTTAATGGTTCTAGTTAAAATTTAAAGCTGCTAGTTCTTTGATTAAAACCAAGTCCCATGACCTCTTTAGTTGGCGATGCATAATGAGACCACCCCATGTTGGATTTTCAAACTAGAAATTGCATAGCGTCAGATGTTATTTATTCTTTTTATTAGTGACTACAACAATTTCTAGTATTCAGTCATCTACTCGAATCCTAGCTTGTAATGTTTTAGGGTTTTCGTTATGGAGAGGTGACCTATTGAAAATCAAGAAACTTCCTAGTATGCCAAAGGAGCTTCTTAGTATTCATTGTCATTTTTTATACTAAATGAACCAGAGGATAAGATTCTCTAGAGCAGTTCGCATAGCTATGCTCTTCTTCGTGGGTTCTACCATGTTTCTAAGGTTCCTGATATCCTGGCCAGTTAAATGTGTATTGAAGGAGATGGTTCGAATAAATAAATATATATGGACTGATGGATTAGATAGTTCTTTGCACTGAATATTTAGTTAATCAAGTTTTAGGTTCATTTCAGTCATGTTTGATTCTGAAATAGATGAATTCAATTACTTCTCTGAATGTAGATAGGTCCATGTAGTCAGGTGCAGTATATGCATGATGTGCATTGCTTGTTACAATTTCAGAGTGCCTTTTTTCAATTTTGCTGGAAGTTCGGATCCAGCTCTGAACCATTTGCAGTCATCTTTTATGACCTTTTCCCCTTATTGAGAATTCTTTCTTTGGCCTTTTGTCTTCCTCAGTGGTACCGAGACTGTAAGTAGCTAAATCTGCTGTTGGCCTTACCAGTGCAAGAGTTTGTGATTGAAGTCTTTTAAAGTTTGCTCCAAAAGTTTCACTCCTTTGAAAACAAAAGATTAAGTATGAAAAATAAACACTACCTATGAGCTTAATGATTTATAAAGATGTATAAAGTGCATACAGAGAATGCAAAGTCCATCTTGTATTTGTTCTTTTTGCATGCCATATTACTCTCTTTAGTAGATTATAATTTTGTTAGCTTCTTTCTTTTCTAACAATCAAGTGTAAATTTATGTCCATACCAGTATCTATATCCCTAGCATTTTTACCAATATTTCTATCCTTCATTTCTTACAAGGTATGCGTGCGGGGTTACCTAAATACGTTCCTGTGAACTTAAAAGACATAGAAGCTGCAGGGTTCAAAGAGGGAGAAGAGGTTTCACTGGAGTCATTGAAGGAAAAGCGTTTAATCAATCCATCAGGGAGAGAAAGAAGACTTCCTCTAAAGGTATAAACGAATCATCAATCTATTGTATTTTTAATGTATTATAGGTCATACCTTTCACGGTTGAGCACAATGTAATTAGACTTGCAGCTAACTGAATGGAGCTATTTTGTCCAGTCACAAGCATGTGTCTGTGTCAAACACAAACAGAATTGTTGTATATTGATCCACAAGAAAGAAGAGTGCTAACATAATGACAGTTTGTGATACATATTAACTATGGTTATAACCATGGGTTGCTTAGATGAGTTGTTGTGCATTTTTTACTTCATTGAGCAATCAGCGATACAGGAAAATGAAAGAATATATGTACTTAGTCATTAAATACTTCCAGAGTATGTAATACAAAAAAGAGTAAAAGTTGAGCATGTCTCAGACTATTGAGTTCAATATACTGTGTTTCATTCCCTTCAACACATCAGTTAACGATGTCTACCACGTACTTGATTATGCTTCTTTTATCTATATCTTTCTTTCTTTCTTTTTTCGAATTATGAATCTTCAAAGCATGAAAATGAACTTTCTCCGCTTCCATGAATTAATCTTGACATGTTAAAAATAGAAATTGTGCTGAACTTGTCTTTGGAAAATTATCCAAGTTAAACATTTGATGGTAAACATTATACGACTTCTAGATTATGGACGGTGAGTAAACTTTAGGGGCTTGAATCAAACCTATGTTATACCGGTTCTGTAATTTATCATCCCACCCCTTCACTTGTAGGATCCATTCCCCTTTAGATGCTGGGCCAAACATGTGGATGGATCATGTAGGAATGGAGGTGATGTTATGGTTTAGACCTTGGATCTTCTGCTTTAATCCTCACTCCATCCCAAAATATGGTTTAGACCTTGGACCTTGCTTCACAGGACCTTTTTGTTGATAATGATATGGTCCATCATCTGCTTCTAATGTCTGGTTCTTATGATAGTTTTGTATCTACATTTGAATAATTATGATGGAATATCTGCTTGTTTTGAGTTGGGTGCAGATTCTAGGTGATGGGGAGCTAAGTGTGAAGCTGAACATAAAAGCTCGTTCATTTTCAGCAGCTGCAAAGGAGAAGCTTGAGGCGTTGGGATGTTCCCTGACTGTATTACCTGGTCGGAAGAAATGGGTTAAACCGTCAGTGGAGAAGAACATTGCTCGTGCCAATGAATATTTCGCAAAGAAGAGAGCTGCTGCCGCCGAAGCTGCAGCTCAAGAAGCTACTGCTCAAGAAGCTACTGCTTGAGCTCAATTTGTTTTGGCATTAAGAGATGTAAAGTAGCTGAAGATATATTGCAAGTTTCTTGTTCCTTTTATTGCCATGCTCGTTTTTTTATGGATAGTATTGATTTAGCATAAATTCAAGTATTAATGTTCTTTATTGAGTTGCCCCACCTACTCTAAACTAAAAGTAAAATTTTATTTAGAGTTAGTTCGTTAATTAATATTTACCATATCCTATAAGATACATGCTTAGCTGCCATATATTTTTATAAGGGTGTATTGAGCTATTATTGATTCAATTTAAGTCCCTCAATTTTGACTTGGTTCTTTTGGTAATTCAATTTTATTTCTAGCCTGTACATTCAGAATCTTCTCTCTTACATTTTGAACTAGAGTTAGTTGATTTTTTTGATAATATTCGCAGACAGCCAGACACAGGCACATAACCGAATAAATTGGAATACAGTCACAGTTGTTGACAATTACTATTCAATAGAAAGAAAATTCACATGAACATTTTTTCAGTTTTATTGTACTTTGAAATTGATCTCAACTCCAAATTATAATATATGCTCAACTAAAATCTACAATGGGTTTTAGAGCACTGGCTCAAAAAATGGTTGCTCATCTTAAAGAATTCATATTAATTATGGGTTTTTCTTTTTTAGTTAATTATATGTAAATTGACAGACTATAGTAACTCATGAATAGTGATAGATGATCATGTAGTATATACATTAATTAAACAGAAAGTGATGAGTTAATTAAACACAACCAGCCTGAGCAGCAACTGAAGCTAGCCCAGATGTTGAACATTTGAAGATCCATTACAAAACTCACAAACCAAGAGCTTGATTGTACATTTAACTCTTTAATGGGAGTGAAAATACAAGACACCATATGAGCAGAGCAGCCAAGTGAGAGTTTTCATTTGTAACATTCATTGTTGATTTGGTATCTCCTTGATACTCTTGAGTCCCCAAATATCATCATCCCAACTATCATCACTATACAACTCACTATGAGCCTTCCCTTTCAACTCCACATCCCATATTGGCAACGATATGTACCCCCAACTCATTTGCTCATCCACCACTCCTCCCCTCATCCACTCCCACTCCTCCGACCCCACCATACTCTCCGCCGCCGTCGCCGCCTCCGACGGTTCCCCTCCGCCTCCCTCCTCCTCCTCCTCAACTTCCTTTCTCGCCTTCCTCTTCGCCGCCGCCTTGCCTGTTTGATGCTCAACCCCAACCACCACCTGATGATGTTCTTCATCTTGACCACCCTGATCAATATTCTTGGGACACCCTTTCACGTTGGTGTTGAGGGTTGGGGTGGGCGCCGCCGCCACCACCACCTTGTTGCTTCTTTGCCTCTTCATTTTAGTTTTAGTTGGAGGGTGATGAAAGAAAAGAAATGGGTGTATGTGGTGCTTAAAAAGTAGCTAAGGTACGTGAATGAAACGGCAAGGTGGAGAGAAATATTTATAGGAGGTTGGTGAATGGTGGGTGTATAGTATATAGTAGAAGGTTGTTTAGGAATTTGGACCGACTACGGTACAACCCGGCCGTGATGAGAGCAGTTGGTGAGTTTTTGTGTATCATTAATTAATATCCTCCTCCTCCTCTTAGTCACATGCCTGTCTCTTGTCCATGTTCTCCTTGGGAAAATGTCAATATCTGTCCCTTACCGTCACCATGGGGTTTGGTGTTTTTGTTTTTGATGTCAGGGCATCTTTGTCATTTCATCCAGTTATCGTAATTGTGACTGTGTTCACTGAATTTCACACTCTTGAAAGGACAAACAATCATCAAAATTTCAAAGCTTTGGGGAATTAGCTTCTCACTTGTTATATTATAGGCTTCCATGGAGGCGATTCTGAACCTTTTTTTTTATTCTTCACCGCTTATTCATTGCTTGTGTGTTTGTCATACCATGAATCGCTTCTATTTTCATTCCTGTACTTTCTTTCTTCTTCTTTTGACAAATTTTCTTTACACTACTTCATTCTATAAAACAAGTTTTTGTTATTTAATTTTTTAAACAAAACGTTTGACATGCACACGTGAACGGTTTATCTGAGATGATGTGACGACATGTTAACAAATGCAAATGTGACACCTGAAAATCAACAAATGTTAACGTGACACCTCAAACAAAACAAAACTCTAATTAGAAACTAAATCCCAAAAAAGTGTCAACCTATTAGAGGCAAAACCGTTTAATCCATAATAAAATGAATGTATTTTTTACTTGTAATTGTATCATTTTATTTTGCAACAAATATTCATTTATATTTACCAATGTTTTCTATTATTATATCGCTATTCGGTCTTAGATGTTAGTCCTAAATTATCTTATTATTTGAAGATGATTTAATTATAGTCTTGTCTTTGAACATTAGTCACTTCTTAATTTGTATGTGACTTGCAGGTATCGGTCTTGAGCTCTTTATTTCATGCTCTTATGCAAAGAACACAAAGCAAGCGACTCTCTAGGAACTTGTCGTGTCGGATAAAAAATGCTTCGCATATATATGTTGAGGTACATGACCTTGTTATTGTTATGTTGATCTTTCCCCCAACATGTGTGACATCATAGTTAAATCTACAATATAGTTACTTTTACGTTAGATCTTTGCATTCTAGTTAAACTTTTCCTCATTAGATTGATTTTTACAATAAAAAACATCAAAGCTATAGAAAAAAGTAAATGAGTGAGCAAATAAAGAAATGTAGCTAGTGGGTTAAAAAGGTAGGCAAATGGCATGGTGGAAAACGGTTGGGGAGGATATGAAATATAGGTTTGAAGAGTTGTCAAAGTAATACACTTGCACTACATTCTACATATATAGAGTGGTGCAACTAAAGCAAGTTGCTAAAGTGTTTAGACCAAACAAAAACAAAAACAAAGATCCAAGACCCATGCATGCACCACTTGATCAAGAGCTCCCATAAATGCGGCGATAAGTTCCGTAGTTTAGCGTCAATGTCGTGATTAACATGTAATGTTGTAATGTAAATTGTAATGTAATCGGATGTTGCCCACTTGGGTGCCCAACACATCTATCACTCCTTGTCGGTCTCCATTCATATAATTACAACTTGATGTTTTGTCCACTTGATTCATGCTTTGTGTCCACTTAAAAAGGAATTTGTAGTCGGCAGCAATTCATATTTGTTGATTTTGTTACTTCTTTATTTTTTATTTTTTGGTAGATTGTTTTTTAGTACTTTATGAATCTAACACTTGTGAGTAGTGGGGTCTGTTTTGGATAGATTAATTATACTAGTTTGATATTGACCTACAGATAATAAACATGACACCTTAAGTTACATGTATTATGTCTAATTAGTTTGAAGTCTTACTCGACAATTTAATTGAGCATACACACACACACAACAAAAAAATCTTTTTTTTTTTATAATAAAAATGTATCTTTTCATTGTCAAAATGAAGGGGGGTGATAAATCCACACCAACAAAGTATAAATCCACACCATTTTGCTTATTAAGACCAATTTGTCCCTGCTTTTACATATCACTAATACATTAATTACACCAACAATGATTTCTCTCACACCAATGATGACTATAATAAATATATAAAATATTCAAATATATGTATGAGTAGTTGATTATTTTATCTTTGTAATTAAATAAGTTTTTGAGGCCGATCGCTTTATGTAATGTCATATATAAAATTGTATCTAAAATGCTTGCGAACCGTCTTAAGGGTGTGATTGGGTCCGTTGTATCCGAAACCCAAAGTGCTTTTATTGGGGGCCGGCTCATAACGGATAATATATGCGTGGCCAATGAGACGGTGCATTGGATAAATAGACATAACAAAGGCAGTGACGGATGGTTAGCTTTGAAGCTCGACATGGCGAAGGCGTATGATCGGGTTGAGTGGGTTTATTTGGAAGGGATAATGCGGACTCTAGGCTTTGATAATCAGTTTATTCGTTGGGTGATGCTATGTGTTACAACAACTCGGTTTCGGGTGGAATTGAATGGGAGGTTGCTGCCATATTTCAAGCCTAGGAGGGGTTTGAGACAAGGATGCCCATTATCGCCGTATTTATTTCTTCTTTGTGCCGAAGGGTTGTCAAGTCTCTTGTTACGTGAGGAACGGTCGGGTGGTATAAGGGGATGTCGGGTGGCTAGTGGTTCGCCGAGAATATCGCATTTATTTTTCGCCGATGACTCTATGATATTTTGTAGAGCCCGGGCAGCGGAAGTAGAGAGGCTCCAGGTGGTTTTTAATGAATACGAGCTAGCTTCGGGTCAAAAGATTAATTTTAATAAATCATCGGCGATGTTCAGTCCAAGCACGGATGTCACCACTCGGGCTACTGTTTGTGGGTTGTTGGGCATTCGGGAGGTACCGGGTTTTGGCTCCTATTTAGGGGTACCAATTGGCATTGGTCGGAAGAAGACCCATGTGTTCAATTATGTCCTTGACAAGGCCCGGGATCGAGTAGGAGGTTGGCATAGGAGACTTTTATCGGTGGCGGGGAAGGAGGTATTATTGAAGTCGGTTGCTCAAGCACTTCCTACGTATTTGATGAGTGTGTACCTCTTGCCTAAAGGTATAAGTGAGTGTCTGGAGAAAGTGTGGAATGGGTTTTGGTGGGGTTCGAAGGGAGGTGGGAAACGAGCCATTCATTGGCGAGAGTGGAGTCGGTTGTGTCATAGTAAAGGATCCGGAGGTATGGGCTTTCGTAGTGTCCGTGAATTTAATGTTGCACTCCTCGGGAAGCAAGGTTGGAGGTTAGTTACTAATCCGGATTCTTTATTTTCCCGGGTTTTTAAGGGACGCTACTTTCCTTCTTCTTCGTTCCTGGAAGCGTCTCTTGGTAGCAATCCGAGCTATACTTGGCGCTCTTTTTGGGAGGCCAAGCCTTTGCTGCTGGCAGGTTGTAGGTGGAGGGTGGGGAATGGAAAAACCATTCGTATTTACCATGACAGATGGCTGGGTAATGGGGAGGGTGTGGACTGTCCTCCTAGAATTTTGGATGGTAATGCTCGGGTTGAGGAGTTGATGGTTCGGGGAGGTGGGGAGTGGAATGAGCCACGGTTGCAGGCAGTTTTTCCGAGAGAGGTCATGGCCAAAATTTTTAAAATTCCTTTGGGGTACACTGATCGAACGGACTCATGGTATTGGCAGTGGGAGGAGAAGGGCCAGTTCTCGGTTCGAAGTGCGTACAGGTGGCTCAAACCGGAGGTGGTCAGTGAGGAGACGAATAAGATATGGAAATGGTTGTGGAGTGAGGAGGTACAACCAAAGGTAAAGATTTTTTGGTGGAAAGCTGTTTCTAATTGTCTTCCGGTTACATCGCGGCTTGTGTTGAAGGGAGTAGAGGTGGAGAATTGTTGCCCAGTGTGTGGATTGGGACCGGAGGATGTAGCTCATTGTATCTTGTCATGTCCGGCTGCGATAGCTGTGTGGAAGGGGGTGGGCATGGAGGGGTGGGTGAGAGGATGCTTAGGTGTGTGGGATTGGCTCAAAGTGGTGGAGGAGAAACTGTCTGGGGATGATCGGCCAAAAGCTTTGTATGTGGGATGGAGTTTATGGCGTCGCCGGAATTTGGCGGTATGGGAGTTGCAGGTTCTATTGCCGGAGCTGGTGGTCACAGTGGCTTTTGAAACGCGTAGGGGTTGGTTGGAGGCTTGTGCTGCTGATGAGAGTGTGGGGTTGGCGACGCCGAGGATACGTTCTCGGCCAGCAGTTGCAGCTTGGGAAGCTCCACCGGAGGGGGTGGTGAAGCTCAATGTAGACGGTGCTGTGTTTGGTAATCAGGGTATTGGAGTTGGTTGGGTTCTGAGGGACTGCACGGGTCAGATTCTTGGTGGAGGTTGCCGGAAATGGGAGGGCCCTGCTAGATCGTCGGCCTTGGTTGAAGCCATGGCCGTCCGGGAAGCCCTGTCGTGGTTGAAGCCACTTGGTTGGAGACGTGTGGTTGTGGAAAGCGATGCCAAAAATGTGATTTCGGATCTCGTGATAGGATCCGAAATGCGTAGCTTATATGGTATGGTTATTAGTGATTGTTGTCGTTTGGCTTTAGATTTTGAGAACGTTGTGTTCTCTTTTATTTCCCGATCCGCGAATGTTGTTGCTCATAATTTAGCTAGGGGTGCGCATTCTATTGCTGGTCGTTGTACGTGGGTTGTGCCGGAGACTCCCCCGGTGGCAATTCATCTTTGAGTATGCTTTGATTAATGAAGATTTCTTTGCATAAAAAAAAAAATAAGTTTTTGAATGACTAATTAAATAAGTTAGTTGTTTTAATTTTAAAAATTAAGTAAAGTAAATTACGTTAGTTTCCTAGTTTTACTTTTACATACTCCGTATTTGCATTTCTTGCACACAAAAATAGATCAATTTAGTAGTTTTTCATTTTCAAATAAGTATAAAAAGGATGATTCACATGGAGTCAAATAATTTTTTTTTAAAAGAAAAATCAAACATACAACATTAACAACTCAATATCAATTTTAAAAATATCTCTTAAAAGTTCAAATAGTACACTAAAGCACTTTAAAAAAAATTCATTTTAAAGCACGTGAACGGGATAGATATTTAAAATAAATCAAACCTACTAAGAAAATTTAATTTAGTATAAAATTTTAATGAGGATGGGCTGTGAAATATAATAATTATGAATGTATTTTTTATACGTTGAATACAACTATGATATGGTTAAAAGCGAGTCTACAAGAGACAAAATTTCGACACCGAGAGGACTCCTATTCCTTTTAAAGTGATTTCAAAAAGCTTTGTTCCAAAAGTGTATCTTGAGAACTGACGCAACAGAACTCAAACATACTAAGACCTTAAGACAAGGCTCACCTACATACCGCTTAATTAACTTTAACAGTAAATTTTTTTCTTAGTGTGTTTGATTTATTTTAAATATCTATCGATTTCATTTGCTTTGAAATGAATTTAGTGTATTATTTGGAGCTTTTAAAAGATATTGTTTAAAATTTATATTTTATTTTTTTGCAGCAAAAAAAAAGTAAAAGTAAAACTAGTAAACTACGTAAAATGATTTTACTTCATTTTTAAAATTTAGACAACTAACTTATTTTTTTTTGAAAGCTAGACAACTAACTTATTTAATTAGAAAGATAATACAACTGATTCAAAAAAATAAAATAAATAATACAATCAACTACTCATACATATATTTGAATATTTATATATATTTGTTACAGTCATAATTGGTGTGAGAGAAATCATTATGGTGTAATTAAGTTATATATAAAGCAGGGGCAAATTGGTCTTAACAGATAAAATGGTGTGGATTTATACTTTGTTGGTGTGGATTTATCACCACCCAAAATGAATGGCATCTACAATAAATTTCTTTATGATAGATTTATACATGATTTGTGAAATTTATTATACTTAATTGTGCTTTAATTTTGGAATGCATGACTTGGCGAATGAGTTTGAGAAGTTCTTAATTACTACTTTGTTCAAGTTGATCCTCATATCGAGTTGCAGATTATTTAGCTGATTTATCTTTATCGATTGGACGAACTACTACTTATTTTCAATTTCCGCATGTGGAAGTGCTTCGGATATTGTACGCTATCCTCTCTTTGCCCAACTAGTTATGGTTGAAAGCTAATATATGCTCTGTTTATCAAAAAAAAAATTTGTGCTTACAACGTACACTAGTGGCTACTTATAGTTGAATGTATACAACAAAAGGAAACAAATTAGCCATTGAAGGCTTAATACACCGACACAAGTCATGGAATTATGTTTTCCTTGATTGGTACTCGATCGATTCCTATATGACACCCTAACACTTCCTTTTAAAACAAGTGTTGTACTTTCTTTGGTAGCAAGTGAATTATGCATCAATTACTTTGGAATACGATATGGTTAAAATTGTTGTTTGGAATCTAATTACAACATAAACATAGAAAGTTAAAAAAAAAGTAATTGTATTATTTTTGAATTTGTAAAATGTTAAATAAGATAAATCACCTTTAAGACTGGTCAGGGGAGTAATATTTGTATTTATAAATAAAATGCAATTATATATAAATGAAGACCATCAACCAAAGAGAGAATAATCTTACCATGGATCGTAAGTTCAATTCACTCATTTAAGTCTGAAAAATACACCGAAAGTTTAACTAACGGTAGACCACTAGGTTCAAGATCTCCAACCAAGCACAAACTCTAGGCTAAAAAATTAACTTAAAATAGATAAAATATCACTAATAATTATACGAGAGCACTAGAATACTCACCTCCCACTTGTACAGCTTTGAAAATTGTCAACGAATTCACCTAGGCTTCTCATACTTTCACCTCCACTAGCTCATTTTGTGCTGACCATCACAGACCTAACGGAACAATCCTCTCGCACTATTCCAAACCCAAATTCGCCTCCCACTATCCATGCCAAACCGAGACCGCCAGCGTCACCGTCTCACTCGCACCCCTCCAAGCTTTTTGTGGCACACACACTTTACAAATTTTTGGAATGATACTTATTATTGATATTATTTTTTGATATATACTATAAGTAGTGAAAGTTAGGTCGGCTTGAGACAAATAAAGGTTGAACATATTAATTCTTGTCGTATCAATCAACAATTTTTAATCTATTTAGGTTTCCATAAACTAAAATCAGGTCGACCCAAGTTTTTGTATGAGTGTCTTCTTGGCTGCATAAGGTATGATTGTTGACGTCTGAACATGCTGACTTCAAGTTACCAAAAGTTAAAATAACTACTCCCTCCGTCCCAAAATGAGTGTCCTGTTTGTCTAAATTTTTTGTCCCAAAATG
>JAYMTF010002191.1:0-19261 GCA_036897485.1 Pelargonium nanum | reverse complement strand
GGACTAATTCCGCACGTTTGATAGTTTAGGGACGAAAATGACACGTTCTGGATAGGTCAGGGACTATTTTGGCACTTTTTTCTTTTTTACACTTACGTACGTATCTATCAAATTATAAGTTTTCAATCATTCAATGATAAATTGTTTAATCATCTCAATCTATAAAATATCTACGGGTTTATTAGTCATTCTCAATCAAAACGTACGCATACTTAAAAAATATTACAAATTCATCACTTTATGCAACTTTACAATTTTTACACTTACGTGCGTATCTATCAAATTATAAGTTTACGTTGAATATAATATATTGATTGCAAACATATGAGAATATATGTGTATTATTGTATATATTTAAGGAAATTTATGGTAGGCATAAAGGGTGCCCCTTAGGAGTCGACTTAATAGTTTAAAACACACATTTATTTATAGGAGGTCATGAGTTTAAATCTAATGAGTGGTGGAGAGAGATTTTGAGAAAAATGAAAGAATTACCTCATATTATACAGTTCAACTCATTTGGAGACTTTTTTTTTAAATGTAGAAGGGACTCCATATATAGAGTTGTCTATGAGTACAAGAAATGGAACAAATTTAAACATTAAACATTTTCTATACAATTACACTAATCAATAGATTTATTATCTCTGATTTGTTCTCGTAAAACCCCTACTCAATAGTAAAATGATAGTTTGTAAGATATCATCCCCAGTCGGTATAAAATAAATCACTAAGCTGAAATGATGAATAAGTTAGATATTTGAAACATATGTCAAAGTTCCTTAATTGTAGCAAAGAATAGAAATGACATCGACAAGATGAACAATAGAGGGATTACTTATAAATGAGTCATCTCAATGCATTGTATAGATAACATCCTGACGTGTAATTTTAAAATAAATGAGACACATCAATAACTAATGATAAGTAGTTAGATTAGAGAGAAGTTTATCGATCAGAGTTTCATGTTCTTACTTTTCTTTCATGGAGACGAAATAGTATATGTGAAAGAAAAATCAGAACAAAATATTAAATCAAATGAATATTTGGTTTGTGAGAGATAATATCATGATGAGTCAGAAAGAACCTTCAAACCAAAAATGTAACGGAGCTCGCCAAAACATTTCATTGCACTCTATACCAAGAGAAACCTTTGATGTGTGGATATCAATAGAATCATCACATGTGATGATCATATCATCCACACAAATAAGTACTACAACTAGACTCAAATATGTTTGACCGAAAGAAAGTAGAATCATAGACACTAGAGGCGAACCTAAGTTATATCAAGTACTTATCCGTGAAATGGTTTAATTTTAATCAACTGTTATGAATAATTATATTGATGGATGTTCAATTATGTTAGTACTCCTAAACCTCTTTTATTTGTAGTAAAAGTATTTTCTATTTATAGATTCAAATTGTATTTTCTATTCCTAATAGGACTAGATAGGTTTTTGTCCCTATATAAAGGGTCTCATATTGTAACAATTATAAGCTTGAAAACTATCAATAAAATCTCTTTATTCTCTCATATTTCTCTTGTATCGTATTATCGTGTTCTTGTATTCTTGCTTGCATCAATTTCATAACATCAACTAAATTTTAAGTGTATTATCGCCTCCATCATACAAGTACTTATCCTTGAAATGATTTAAATTAAATTTATACGTATTAAACTGGTAATAAATCTTGGGGCAATCCCAAAATATAAAAACTCAATCCGTTCTTGACTTCAGAATTGATGTAACAATTTTGTCAAATATTTGATCATATATTCACCCGTGTCTTTTTGGCATTACATTCTTATCTTCTTAAACTCCACAAATTTGGATAACAAATAGACTAACAAAAAGGAAGGATTATTTAATTAATTGAAAAAGTTTATGTTATTGGTAAGATTACTTAATATAAGTAAAATATTAAGACTACCCTCTTTGACCATGAAAACTAGGAAGCTTTGAGCTCTGTGCACAAACATGCTGGTGAAGAATTATATGATCTATTCTATGCTATAAGCTATCCATTCACCATTTTCTTTATTAAAAATTATAACTTTTTGACCTCTTCTTGAAAGGCAATATTTACAACTCATTCTTGCACACCAAGCTTGTGGAGCTCGTGTACAGCTTAATTAATTATAATTAACTAACCAATTAATTAATTAATTATGAATTATTTAAAATGCATCGAAGAAACCTCGAAAGACTGTGGACGGTGGAGCCGGTGGCTTCCGGCATAAACCACCTCAAAGACAGAAGATCCGACCAGGAAGATGTTGATTGTGAAAATATCTTAGACAGATAGATACACATGAGGTTGTTTAATAATGTACTAAATTAGGTTATATTATATTGAGATAATTAGTACAAGCTATGTGGAGTTGTGGACAACACATGTATATGTGAGCTAGAAAAGTTTTGTGTGGATTGTTTAATTGGTTTGGTAACTTGTCCGAATCATATTAATGTCTAATTTTGTAGTATTTTTAGATTGATGTTTTTTTTATCACCAAGCATACCACAACACCAAGCCTCAAATCTGAGACCTTAAGGGGACCAAGTGTTTTAAGCCACTTAATTACCCCACTTGGTTGAAAGTTTATTTTTTTCGGTTTGTACCATGGGGTTCCTGAGTGGGTCCGTACACTCGCGATCGAACGCAAACGCTTTTCCCACTCATGCATCCTGTTTTGCCAACTGCGCTAGTACCCTTGGGTCTGAAATATTTTCGATCACATACGAAAATCGAATAAAATGATAATTGGATCATATTATATGAAAAGTAGTAAAAGCAAAAATGATTTGGTCTAAACTTAGAGGCATTCTCATGGTTTGCGAACAAGGGGTGGCAGAACATTGTTATAGATTCAGATGTCTTGCACGTGATTAAAGTCATTCATAATAGAAGGGAGGATAACGTTGCTTTTGGTCTTATTGTTTCAGATACACTAGATTGTTTCAAAAAAATCGAGTTTTGTTCAGTGAGTAAGTTTGCGAATCATGTAGCTAATGTGCTAGCTCCATCCTCTGTCTATGCGTCAGGTGTAGTTGGTGGGATTGCATGACCCGGGTGTAATCTCAAATTTGTTTTTGTTTGATGCTTAGTTGATAAAGTATGCATTTGGTTTTAAAAAAAAAATCAATGAACCAACGAAGATATGTAATTTACACAAAATCTAATCATAATAGCAAAATAAAGTTTAAATATTACGAATGACTTTTCTCTGTTTAATTCAAAATAATGAGGTACACATAATAGTTTGAGCTTTCAATACTAACAGATCAACCTTATTCGTAGAGTTTTTCATGCACAATTATACATTACTCTGAAAGATAAATTTAAATGTACCAACTGAATTCCATTATATTATTATGAACGAGCCACTTTTCTCTTCTATTTTAGACATACAATTTCACCGATAATTGTATTTTTTTCATTCGAGTTTAGCAATAAACTTCACCTAATAAACTATTTGAAAGTCCAAGGCCTATGTGAAGTCAAATGAGAGAAAGAGTTAGGGTCATATTTTTTGTGCCTAAAGAACAAGAAGCTAGCAGATGCTTGGCAAAAGGGAAGAGCCATGCAAGTTGTCAAAGTCTATAATCTATGACATCTCAGGCCTTAGTACCAACCAAAACCATAGAAGTGTGTTTGATAATAGGTTATTGAGCAAAACCATGGTCCTCCCAACTCTAAGTACTCTCTGCTCTTTTTCATCTTACTAGTGTCTGTGTTCTTGGGAGCCACACTCCTAGAGTAGTCAATGTTTGGACATGTTAGTGTCTAGAGGTTAAATTTCTTGAAGTTGATGTAACAATGACTTCTTTAAAACTTTTGTTTCATGATTGATTTCCTTTGCATTGAATAAGACCTTTTCTTTGTTAAAGACCATTTGGTGTCTAGTAGGTCAATATATATAGTGTAGGAGACAACTAATATAAATTTGTGTTGAGTTGAATAATAAGCAGTTAAGCATGACAAAACTCTTCGTAACAAGTTAAAATTGAATTGTATTTCTTGGATGTGGTTCAAGATAAATAGATTTAAGTAAGAAAAAAATATTTAAATTCACGTTTGATGTAACTAAGCTTTATCATCCCCAAAAGTTAGCTGAAAGTGTGAGATTTTTCATCACACTTATAAACCAAACAGTTTTTCCATTGCACAACTGATGAGAGATAACCCAACATCTTCCCCTCGTACATGACAAAGATGTTGTATCATGAGATTTGGTACTATTAATGGATCTCTCACCCCAAAATTGAGCTCAAATAGTAAGGTTTTATCTCACTCATCAACCAAGCATACATCCACTTCTACAATAGTTGAGATAACTAACCCAACAATTCAAGCATGCCATCCATTTTAAAAATAAATTAATTAGTAGTATTTGCATAAGCGCATAAGCACACAAATAAGAGCATAACATTTTGTGAACAATAAACAAAAAGTGCATACTAGTTGCAAAAATGTTTAGACGACATTCGAAATTTCGTGCTCATTCTTGTTCGTCAATATATTTTCAATACTCTCTTTCAGTTGCGGATTAATCTTGTAGCTAGTTTTGTTATAGGAATCTTGTTATTACTTAGTAGCAATGTGGCAACGTTTTGTAGCAAATTAAAATTGTAGCAATCTTGTCGCATATGAAAAAACTGTTATCTACAACATTGCTACAACATTTGTTTGCGTGAGAAGGCGAAGTCATTTTTGACTTCTTATGCTTAGTCACACAATATACAAATCTTATTAAATTATACCAAGAAGAACTATTTATATTATGATCATGGAAATATTACACACTATATTTAGGGTTCTTCTTAGCCATCCGAGGGTATAAGATGCATGGAGACATATACAATTTTATTGTAAGTTTCTCGAGATTCGAATTCAAAACTAGTGAAATGGAGTAGAAAATTTCTTCACTAAAACTAAGTTTGGTGAAAAAACCCTACAAAAATAAATGTATTTCTTGGGGGCCATAGTAGCATTGGAATTTTTATTTTTATTTTTTATTTTTTTTATTTTTTTTACAGAGAAAGCAAACAAAATTGGAGAAAGGCAAATACCAATAAATACAAGAAATCTGGAGAAGCTCTTAAATAGGAATGCTTGAAGCCCATCCCTAAAATTAAATTCAAACCAGAAAATGATGATGGTGGTGATGGCAGCTAGAGTCATCTTTGGGTTGCATGAATGCGACACCAAAAGAAACTCTTTTTCATTTTAAGGACGTATTAATTTAAGATTAATAGGAAATTACATACTCAATTACTAACAGACTTGACAAAAAATCAACTACTTCAATAGCATGATTCACATATTTCAAATGTTTATACGAACGACATATAATTGGTTGAAATATTGATTTCAATAGTAGAATAAGTTTCTGCTCAAGAATATTGTTCATACCCTTATTGTCCTTATCAAAGTAGTAGTATATTAGTTGTTTTCATGTTTCTCTGTCAACTGTTTAATTGTTGTAGTTGCTATATTGGTTTTCTAGTTTGTTTTTACTCCATTGGTGGAGTTTGTTGTTTGTCTTCCTTTGTTGGAAGTTTAGCTTTGTCTTCCCGTGTTAGAAGTTTTGTTTTGTCTTTCCTTGTTGGAAGTGGTTTTGTGGCAGACTTTGATGCATCTCAAGTCTTAGAAGTTGTACAGATCGAATGGGAGAATAAAACCAGTGCCTTCGGTTTGATTGTTGGTGATACCTTGAATCTTGCTGAGCATAAAGCTAATATAGATATTGATTTTGTTAGTATGTCTGCGAATCATGCGACTTATGTTTCGACTAGGTTGTCGTGTTCTGTGTCACGCTTGAAGAAGTGAATAGACCATTTCATAGTTGTAATGCTTGATTTATAATTAATATATTACAAGTTACTTTAAAAAAAATTTAAAAATACATATCGATGTATCATGTTTGCATTATTCACGATTCTGTTCTAATTTATCCACGTTTGAGAAATTCATGAAAAGCCATAGCCAAATCTCTCCCACTAATTTCTTCTTATTACTACTATTTTTGAGACCACAACATGGATTAAAATAGGTTAAAATTATGACAATTTTAATTAGCATTAAACTTCATTTGTTTATGCAAAAACACTATAGTTTACGTACCAAGATTTGATATAATATTGTGCTTTACAAAAGTAATAATTGAAAGCACTTAAACTAATAATTAATTTAAGATCTCATCATCTTATATGATAATATTGCATGTGCTGTATTGAGACTATTTTGAAATCCTTACAATTTTGAAACTAGAAACTGCAAAAACACTGTTTTGAGAATGGATTTGTCAGTGAGTCTGCATTTGTTTAGCTTGTAAATTCATTCTTGGATTAGTGGTTTATATAATTAATAGTTCACTGTGTTTTCTACCCTTTGGTACCACTTAAAAGTTAAAAGACTAGAAAATAATTACAAGTTAATTTCATGGGTCCTAAAAAATGCAAAAGTTTGGCCTTAATTAATAAGGTTTAGTTAAATGCAAAAATCTCATTTCTAGGTATTCTTTAAACTACTAAAAATTCCATGATAGTTCAATCACTGCCGAAAATTATATATGATACAATTTACTTGTAAATAAAAAATTCAATAATTATGAGCAACAGATTTTGTTTCAAAATACTTGCATGCACGACTACTAATAATGCGTGCATTTTTCGAACAAGTTATATGTGGGTCATTCGTGGCAATATGCGAGCAACATGTTATGTGTACTCATCATTGATAATAATGATATTTCTATTTCATAACTCAACAATAATCTTAACCTAATTTTCTTTTGATTGATTTGGTTGCAGATGCAATATTTTTAAAAAAAGTTTGAAAACAAATATGTGAAATTAAAATCATATTCAATTAGTTACTAAACTCAATCAACAAAGTGAAATTATAATCTTAACAATATGATTTATATTTCTCCCAGTATATTTAAATGACATAATCTTTTTGAGTTAGAGAAATTTTAATAGGCCAAGTCATTAGAAATGTAAAAATAATAATATTAATATTGGTGTCTTGATTGAGAAATTGAGATCTTGAAGTCATGTTGTGGAAATGGAAGGAACCATCCTGCCCACTACTAAATATGCTTTGCTTAATATGTTTCCACTATTTAAAAAAATAAATATGAAGTACTAACATTTGCCAAAATTAAATAATAAATACATATAAAACTTGGTCTAAATTTAATTATAATTATAGAGACACACCACGTGGCTTGATTCCCAACAGCCTGTTTGAGCTTGGAAAGGGATTAATTAGAGAAAATTTATGAAGTCATAGAACATGCTTCTGCAAATTGAAATTTAATTATTATTCCAATCATATCTATCATTGTCATGACCTTGCATTTGGCTCAATAATAATGTGTGAAGATATTGATTTTAATTAAGCAAGTGCACTTTTATTTAATTCCAAGTATTAAAAGACCAAATCAATGAAAATGTTAAGTCAAAGTTAAAAAATTTAACTTATAATTTTAAATTATAAGATGTTATTTGCGAACAAATTGAGAAAACGGTAAATAACGATCCATTTGCAATATAAAAAGAGAGGATGAGATCGATAATAATCAACTATAATTGGCTAGAGAAGATATTTAAATATAATAATTTAATAGTAAAGTGTCTAAGATTTGAATAATATGATTTCAAAAAAAAAAAAAAAGATTTGAATACATATTTGCCGACTTAGTAATAAATATAACATAATTGTATGTCTATTACAAAAAAAAAAAAAAAAAGCTTAAAAATGCGAATCATTAATAACGTGGTGGCGTGTAATAGGTTGATCAAATTATATCAATCATGAAAATCATATATGAAACATACAATCGCAATCTAATCAATCTAGTTTGTTTATAGTTAATTCATCTTTCTTTTTTTTCTCTTTCACTTTAAAATAATCGGATGCCACAAGATTTTCTTGCATGTTCATTCTCAAAGAAATTATTGCTTCATCTGAAATTTAATGACAATTTTTATCTTGTTGTTTAAAGAAAAAAGAATCTAAACCATAACTTTTCTGGCTTAGGCTAAGCCAAGTTTATGAGGAGATGACATCTCATCTAATTTAACACATGCCCGCCCCAATGAATTTGTGGAAGCAGAGCGACTCACTGGATCCTTGCTTTTTTAATAAGGCGACATGTTCTCATTGACGGCTTAGCCTTAACCAAATAGTGTTTGACTTAAAATCCTCATCCTCTGTTATTAATAATATTATAGTTTTTAAACTTTATATTTATATTTAAAGTACATTTCAAATCTCAATTTCAACCTAACACAATCTTTAGTTATATATTCTACTAATTAATCTTATGGATATAAAGTTGTTTCTGTAATAGACATTAAAAGAATTACATGACATGATATCATAAAAGAATCAAAACAAAAGTAAAAATGGTGGGTCTAAATAATTAATAAAGTGCCCTACGTTTGACATGAACATATATAGTGTCAATCATGTTACATATTTGAGAACAAAGTGGTGAAAAAAAATTGATTGACTTGATTGATGTGTAATGTGAAAAAACAAATATAGGTAGGAATAAAGATGTAGGAGCTTGTGGGCTCTATGGTTGTCAAGCTAATTGGATCATCTCTTAAAGTTGACTCTTGTTCACATATATAATATCTATATATATTTACATTTGAAACATGCACCTATCACAACATTATAGTAATGCACTCATTTAGTAAATAATTACTTGTATATATGTTCGAAAAGACTTTCAAAAAGACACATCTATCATTCAAGTCCAACAAAGATCGATCATTTCAAACATAAATGATGATCATATGCAATTATTAACTAAATCAATTGTGAAACAAACCTTAAATGTTTGTTTGCTAGCAACAATTATATTCCAAAAGATCTATTAGGTAAAAGAAGGTTCAACCAGATAAAAAAAAAGTAAGAGATTTGTAATTAATTTGTGTATTGTTTGGTAAGATTTGATGGAAGTAGAGAAGTTTGTAAATATATTTTTATATGATGATTATTTGGTAAGAGTAAGTGAAATGTGTTTTAAAATGTTGTAAAGACCAAAATAAGCTTGATTTGAAAATTCAAAAAAATAATCTTATTTGTATCATTTGGGCCAATAATTAAATTGAACCCAAACATTCGTCAAATCAAATCCAAATGCTTGGCCCACATACTAATACGAGTTCAAACATGATAAGAAAAGATGACATAGCTAACTAGAACACACAATAGTCGACCATCAAATTACAATCAAATATATGAATGTGGTCCACCATTAACTGAATGAGATCGAACATCATACAAATGAATCTGATCGACCGTCAATTGAATCTGCAGCAGCTCAAGATTATGCCCACATTCAAGCTCAAAATACACAAGCTTTTGACTTATTTTGAGAACCTATACAAGTCTTTTGACAACAATATATTTTACTTTCAAGTGATACCAAAATTAGAAAAATTATCGAAAAATACGATTGTGTTAGATAATGAAATTATGTGGTTTACTATGTGCTTGAGTTACGCGAGTTTCATTCTATTACGTAAATATTATCATGTAACCCTAAAAGTGCTCCATTTGATGCATTAGACATAATAGTCAAGTTTAAAATATTCAAATATTTGATTCATTATGAAAACTAGTACAAGTCTTTATCCAACCTCAAGTTCTCAAGTTGAGCAAAGAAAAATAAAGCAATAAAAGTAAGAAAATGAAAAAGTACCTAAATTACAATGCTTGAAAAAGAAAAACAATAGATTTAATTTCCATGTGACACAAAAATTGGCCATTATGATAGTCCAAATAATGTGTACATAATTCACATGACCAAGGTAATGTAATTGTAAATGTAGGACCTTTGATGATCCACCCTACCCAACAAAATACATGGCTCTATAAGATGGTGTCATATGGCATGCCACAAACTTTCACAAAATGAAGCCATTCAAGATCCTCACAACTAGTACAATGTGGACAATCACTTGACCATTTGAGTGAAGAGAGGACACCAAAAAGGTAAGCTCTAATGGGGGCCTGTTTATTGCTACATCAATCAAGGACTCAAGGTGTTGGACCTCTCATTGCCTATTTATGGTGTTGGTTGGTTTAATTTGGAAGGACACATTACTAAATACTATCCTAGTGTGTCATACATTTTACTTTTTTGTTTGAGTTTATCAAGTCAATCACATACATTGTAGGAGTATCCTTATTTTATGAGAAATGTCGAAATTTGACTTTAAATATCTAACTTCAATGAACATTCTGAATCAGCCTGAGACGGTGCATGCAAAAAATGTAGCATAAAACGCACGAAATATAGGTGTATCATTCAAACATAATGTATGAAACATATTCACGAATTTGTTCGCATTGTCGTTTTAAGACTACTGATCAGAAATTCGTACGCTTAAAAGAGCAAAATGTAACACTTTTATTGTTAATGGGCCTCAGACACCATGAATAAAAGGTTTGGCCCATTAGAAGTTGGAGATAAAATTGCAAGCCTGCAATTAGTTTACAGAAAAGAAGAAAACACTAAAATCACTTTATAGGCATTGCATTCCCAAACCCAGAGAAGTATTTGGACTTGATGAGGCTACCATCTTGAGCCTCTATCTGGTCTCTTGGACCTATTATGGGCTTGTAGGCCCAAAATTATTAAGCCCAATTAATACTCTTTTGTTTTGAAGAAAGCCCAATAAACACTTAAATCATACTATTTGCTATTTGTTATGAATTTTGCATAAAATGATTTCTAGGGGTGACAAGATTTGATTTTGCGACCTAGATACCATGTTAGAGAACATATTCAACTAAAAACTAAAACTGAAAGTTGAAGACCCTATATGTAAAATATAATTTAATATTATATTCCAACAGAGAAGACAAAATCCGCATTTGACCTATATACCATGCACCATGCATTGAGCCAAAAATAAGAAGTTACCATTTTTTGTTTTTTCTAATGTGTCTCGTTACTAAATGAAATGTGTTAAGACCGATAAAAAGTTGCTAAATAAGAATGTGTAAATTGGTTAGTATAATCCGAGATAGATCCAAGATCCGTATTGCCAAGTATACGGATCCGCTCGGTTGCCATTCCCAATAAGACAATACAATTACTCAATTACTAGCCATTCATTTGGAATAATGAAGAACAATATTTTTTTTGTACAAGAACAAAGGCAATAGTCTTCTATTATTGATCCATATATGACAAGCAAAAAATTCTAAGCACCATGACACAAGAATCACAAAATAAACCTTTGCAATGCAAAGCTATCACAAACTACATTGAACCTCTTGTTAAAATGGAATGCAATTCAAAGTGTAAAAAGAATACATATAATGATAGCTGTTGAGTCTCACTTGTATGCTCCCATACCCACACCAGTCTCTCTATCATATGATTGGAAGCTATCCCGGGCCTTCGAGTAATAGACATAGTAGAACTGAGATACGATGGAAGTGAGGAACACGAAAGCAGCGCCTGCGCCAAAGACTCCCTTTCTCACTGTCTCGCAAGAAGGCGGGTCTTCGCCTCCAAAAATGGTCCGGTACTTGGTGTGGTAAGCATTCCTCACTGAGCCCGCCAACAAGCATGACTCGGCGATGATGAAAAACACCCTGAGAGAGAATTGCACGAGTTAGCGGGACAATCAGCTATGTATGAAATGTACGATTCAGTAAAAAAGAAGGAAATTATGTGGAATTATATACCAGGAGATTATGAAAAGAATGACGGCCCAAGCCCTGGAGCCTCCGGGGCTCAGAGCCCTCCCACAGAAAAGCCATGGGCTTCCCACTTTTATGAGGGTTTGTTTAGCCATGAGGAACAAAAATGAACCCACACCCATGCCAGTTGAAATGTCCGAGTCATAGACACAGTACGTATATTCCTTGGCATTATCAGGAACAACAGTGCCCTGTAAAAGAATTGTTTCACGAGTGATCAGCTATGGTTGAGAAGCTCTAGCAAACACGTTATATATAGGTAAATTGAATATCACAACTACATTAAATACATTGGAAATTTATGAGGTACGAATCATAATGAGAATGGATCAAAGCAAACCAGAACAAGAAAATGAACAAGAACAATCAATCACAAATGCACCTTCATTAGTGAGATCCCCGCCAGGGATGCGATCAAAATCCATCAGACAGCACGTTAAAATCAACATACTTAGCATAAATGCACCCTCATTTGCTTCTTTTGTTCACCAAGTGGAAAATTTATAATAACAATTAACACCGGACAAAGGTTGAATTGTTGAACAAAGACCATATATCAGAACTACGCATTTTTATGTCTATATCATCTCAGGTGCATCAAGAGACTCCATTCAGCCAAACCAATACTATTCAAATTCAAATTTATTTTTTCTCACGTAAGGAGGCTACACCATTACATGGCAAAAGGCGTGCAAGCAGGCTCAGCGAGGGCTTACAGGGTACTTAGAGATTTCCCAACAAGGACCGGAGGCAGCGGGATTTGAACTTATAGTGTTGAGTACATGGAGTCTAATGATTTGCCAGTGCCTCGATAGAGGTCTTGTAATTGTAAAGACCAAGGGTAAGAGGCATACTAATAAGGAACTAGTGTGACTGTGAATGTAGTGACAATTGTGAATATAAAGAAGAATCTAATACCTTAAGAAATCACAATTAAATTAACCATAAGTCCGTAACCAATATCAAATTTCAAAGCATGGAAAATTTGATAGAAATCAACATGAATTTAGAGTTCTACCCTCATTCTTGGTGGCAGTTCAATTAAGTGTTAAAGCTTTGTGAATTTTTATCATAAGGATCTTGCATTGCCACTACCAATTAAGCTAATAGTATAATTGTTAACACCAGATCTGACATTTCCACAACAAATTTAGCCATAAACTGAGGGGAAAAGGACTAACTCTACTACTACTGTCTATTCACACATTAGGCTAAAATGAGTGCAAAACTCATTTGGGTTTTGTATTTTCCCACATTTTCTTAGCAAACAGACACAACCCATCAACAAAACTAGAAATCACAACATTTTCACAACCCATATTAGGACCAAAAGTCAGTGACAGCTTCAATGAGTAATGACAAACTTACAGTGCTTCTTCTCTGCTCAGCAGCAACAGCTAATCCAAAAGCAATGACATCAAAGATGAAGACCACAATCAGTAGCAGCTTAGAAGCCATGGAAATGGAGGAGCTTCAGTGACCAACCTCAGATCTCTCTCTCTCTCTCAAAACTAAAAGAACCCACAACTGTAATTTATTGTTGAAGAAGCAAGAATACAATAAAAATGGGAGCTTTCTTGAAATAAAAAAGACCAACCAAAAGAAAAGGACACCATACCAGTGGTTGCCTGAAAATTAATGGCTCACCTGCCATACCAAATTCCCAAAATGCCCATTCACTCAATGTAATTGTCAGTTATCAAAATTATTTTATCTAACCAATTTCAATCTTATGGTAAATTTAGTGAGCTTGAAATAGAAGCAAGGAGGAGAGAGATAGGTAGAATTTGCTTTCATTGTTTGGTTGCACAGTCTTTGTCTAGTGTTGTTGGGGTTGCAACAAACATAACACAAGCAAAATATAATGTTTTTGGCACAGTGATTTACAATGTGCAGACACAAGCTTGTGGGACTCACCAGTCACCACTACCCAATCTCTACTTTTATTTTAAAGCTTAACCCCACATTTTTGTGAGAGAAGTTATGTTAATATGAAAAAAATATGAATTTGCTTTCATTGAGAGTTGAACTCAAGACCTCCCGCTTACTAAACGGGTGCTCTAACCAACTGAGCTATGAAAGCTATATGCTGAAGTAACTTACTTTATGTATATAACTATTTTACTATATGGACAAGTTTTTGATAATGATACTTGAAAAAAAATCTCAATCATTGTTCACAAACATTTGATTCTCTTACAGAATTTTGCACTACACCTAAAGTTTACACCCAACTGATTGTAACTAACTCAATTAGTGATCCAAGAAAAAAACACTATAATAATAACATATGCGTTTTTTTTTACTTGGTCGAATAGAGCACACTAGAATATTTGTCGTTTTGTCTACGTGCTAGAAAAGTTCTCTTGTAAATATTCTAATATTGAGGGCTCAAGCCCTTGGGGCCGAGCCGGAGGCTTAAATTCTTGATCTTGGGTTCTTGGTGCTTATGCAAGAGTAACACATCATTAATGGAGACTCGAGTGTGTTTTCGAAGAATTGTCTAGGGCACGAGAGTAAGAATCTCAACCAGTGGAGTCATATCTCAATAGGGATGACGCTAGAGAGTATTTCTAGAAAGAGAAAGTAGAGAGAAAGTCTCATGTGAACTTTGCAACCCCTTCCTCTTATCAAGGAAGGGGTATTTATACTTACAACTATAATATACATGTGTCGTCGTGTGGTTGGTTGTTAGAAGAGCAGGAGTTTGCTTTTGGTGTTGAAGTCCAGCCTTCTGGGCATGCCAAGCACGGGCGTCAGAGCTCCCGTAAGACCTTCAAGCATAACGATGAAATGAAGCCCCTAATAGCCTCTTCGGCCGATGTACCTACTTAGTGTTTGCTTTATAGGTTGAGTTAGGTTGCAACTGAAATTTGCTGCATTTATTCTTGGTCTTCTTTGGTGTATCATTTTCTTCATTTCCTTCTCAGGTGTATATATTTGTATTTTGTTCCACATTTAGAAATTATAAATAAAGTATTGTTGTAGGTTAAAAAATTGACGTATTTCGAGATGCAGTAATAGCAAATAAACTTTTTGTTCCATTAATTTTTAGGAATAAAGTATTTTTGTTCCATTATTTTGAGGTAGATAAAGTGTTCCTTTTTCAAGATAAACTAGGTAAACATTTGTTTAGTCTGAAATGGAATTAAATATTCAATATACCAAACTATTCAATAAAAAGTATCTCTCTCATACTTATGATATATGACAGATTTGAATTCACGTCTTCTTACATAAAAGTGTGTGTATTAAACCATTGAGTTACAACGTAAGAGACAACCATCAGAGACTACATTAGTTTTTTATATAGTTGTGTATTACTTGGGGAACATTTTTTTTAAGGAAAAGTAAAATTTGGTGGGTTTGGGTAGTAGTGAAAGATTTGGTTTGGGCTTGAGTTTCTCACTCATACTCACATTTATACATATGTTGTGTGCAATGGCAAAATGGCAATTATAATGGAGAGAGTGATGGGCTATCAAAGGAGAAGAACAAAAACCTTTACTCATTTCTTGATTTGTGTAAACCTAGTTAATGGAGTCAGGCTATACCTTAAGAGGCCCAATGTTCACGGTTGTGATGTGGAATGAGTTAAAGCTATATATGTGGCTTGTACCAAAAAAAGCTTTCACTTCAAGAACCCAAAATAGTTTTCATAGCCATTAACTCTTCCACATGAACTCCACATGGAACCCATGTGAGTATTTCTATTTTGCTTTGTCAATTTATAGATTATTTTGTTTCTAATCTTTGTTTCAATTGGTTGAAGTTTTGTTACATTTTTCATTGTTAAAAGTTGTTATTTTTATTATGAATCCGTGAGTATTTCTCAGTTCCGCGCGTCAGATGTTTATGAAGAGATCACTGAGAGATTATATTGTTTCGTTGGTGCAGTCAAATTTTAACCAACTATATGATTGTTAGTCGTTGCTTTGAATGTTTAAGATCTGCGAATCATATTGCTCATGTTATGATATTTGATTATATGTTAGGTCCGTTTCTAGTGAAATCTATAAACATTCATCACTAATTATTAATAAAATTAATATTTTCTAAAGAGAGAGTGTGATACCAATTGAGATAAGACTAACAAGTTCGAAAATAAAGAATAAAAATCTCTTGCTCATAATCAAATATATGGTGACAAAATTCATGGAGTAATATTCAAGATTAGAGATAACAATATACTAATAAAAGGCTTGACTTATCTCAAGTTCACCCATTATTATCATGATAAGTGGCTTAAAACGCTTACTTCTCTTAAGGTCTCAAATTGAGTTTCAGTGCACATAAAGCCTTCGATAGAACACATTACCAATAGAGAATATATATATAGCTACACATGTATCCAAATTGAGTGTGCAAGAGAAAACCATGTGAGCTCTTGAGATTTCACCCCTTTTCATGTGATCTTCCCATATACAGCTTGTGATACACTTGAATACATAAGTTCCTATTTTCTTCACCTCCTTATAAATATAAAACACACACTCACACACAGTACCTCATATACATGATCATCTTCAAAAAAAGAAGAAGATGAAGAATCCCACTTTCATCACATCATGTCTTGCACTCTTTCTCATAGTCCACACCACCATGTCAATAGCTAGGCAAATTAGCCACCCATCATCAACATGTAAATAATTTAATACATTACTCTTTTTTTTTTCCTTTCAAATAAATTATTCTTAGCATTACACTATATATATATTTTTGTAATGGACCTAAATATATATGTTTTTCTTCTTCTTCTTCTTCAGATGATCATGCAACAACTACAACAAGTGTGGAAAATGAGCTAAAAAGAAGATTGGGAAGAGCTCACACACTACAAATTGCTGGGTCAAGGTTACCAGATTGTTCTCATGCATGTGGTTCTTGCAAGCCATGCAGGTTGGTGATGGTGAGCTTTGCATGTGCTTCTCTTGCTGAGGCTGAGACATGCCCTATTTCATACAAGTGCATGTGTAACAATAAATCTTTCCCTGTCCCATAACCATATGTAATGGTCTAGTCAATTGTAGTTACTCTTAATAGTAGGGCTTATCTTTATTTGTAATATGGTATATCATATGTGTATTGCCTAGAATAATTATATGTTGATCATGACCTTTTGTTACAATGTTATGGATTAAACAACAAGAATACAAAGATAAGTTTTTAAGGGTGTTTTCGATTATAAATTAAATTGTATACATCTCGAGACTATTTTCTCTATAGATGATTTTTAGTCGTACCATAAATCAACATGGTGCATTTACGTAAGAAAAACCTTTGGGTGCTACCTCCAAGATTTGAATATTATGGTCAAGAAGGGAGTAAACCATCTAATTAAGGCTTGTTTGGTGACACTACTTAAAAATTGTAAAGAGTTTTAAGGAGATGATTGAAACCGTAAGGTGGTATCCAAAATAATTGAGTTTCGTGTAATAGTATGCTCAAATAAAAAATAGCTGTAAAGAAGTATCAATTGTTTAAATGAACAAAATGAACATGAAGTAATTAAGAAACAACTTAATAATATCAATAACTACATGTGCTCTCATAAGATGTTCAATGTTGATTATAATAAACTATAACTAACATATGCTGTAAAGAAGTATCAATTTTGCTTATGCATGTAACCCATTCTTTAAAAAGACAATAGCATAACCAAACAAGAATATTGCCAAGTAAACTAAAAAGAGAATATTGATGATTATCATATGCATGTGAAATAACTTTAAATGGGAATAATGGAATTTTTTTTGAGAAGTTTGAATGTAAAACTAATTTAAATACTTGTCTTAGCTAGAAAACGTGCAAATGAAGCTTAAATTCAAAGGATAAAGCACCCACAGAGCATGTGTTATTTCACTAAACTATTTCAAAACAAACACAATTTGGAAAAGTTGGAATATTTGTCAGTCAAATAGGCAGATGATAAGTGGGAGCAAATGTACATATAAATCGAGATCAAGACTAAACAAACGTGTTTGAAGGGTCAGGAAATTCATGAAATTAAATTTCCAGTCCAAATGGTGCACAAGTACAAGAATTGGGTCAAGTAGTTGTATTCTTGTCAAATCTTTTATGAGTTTATTTAAAATTCAAACCTAAGAAGCACACAAAATATAAAGAAAATACTAAATGTACTAAATTTTGTACAAAATGACGTGAAAAGTTACGTGATAAATACATATTTCATATTTTTATAGTTTAAAATTGAGTATAACAAATAAAAATTAGACATATATGATGAAACCGAAACCACCATTCCTTGAATTTTCGACATGAAACACCTGATTAAAATCTTTTGTGATATTATATATATATATATATATAGGTTGTGGAGGCTTGCCCTAATAATGGAGTTTAAGAAGAACGTCATTCCAATCTTTTGTGATATTAAGCCCTCAAATCTTTGTGTTTTGGACAATGGAAAATATACCAAAGAGGAGATCAAGAGGTTTAGTTGGGCTCTCAGGGAAGCCACGTACACCGTTGGGCTCACATTCGACTCATTAAAAGGGTGATTACTTATGAGTCACAAACATAATGTCTCGCGTGTTACATGATGTGTTTTAAAACTAAATTAATTGATTAGATCGCCATATCTTTGACGCAATAGAATCATTCTCTGTATTAATTATGATATTGCAACATTATTTGCATCAAAAAGATCAAACTTTAATTTGAACATGAAAAGTAATTAATGAATATGTCATTTGAGTATAATTTTACTTTATGTATCTTGATATTTTTATTTTATATGTGCTTCTTGTATTAATGTAGATTCTTTTTGTGACAAGTGCTTCGGACATTGTGATCAACGGCTTGTTAGAAATGGAGGCTTCATAGCCAAAATGCTGCAGTCAGTTTGTATTAATAACAATTGCTTCTAACTCAGGACTTACAATTTATTCCAATAAATTTAATACCATATTTCATTATTCTTTGTAAAATTAGAATCATATACATAATGTTCAAAAATGGGGTAGATCAAATTGTGCTGTATCTTTGTTCAATACATATTTCTTTAATTTGTTTCTGTTTTGTATATTAATAAATCTTTTTAGGTTTAAATACTTTGGGGTCCCCCATCTATCAGAAAGTCACCGCGTGGGCCCTCCGACAAAACATTTGACTACAGCAGTCCCCCGACTCAACATTAATGGGTCAATTAGGTCCAACCGTTAAATTAATTTAACGGAACCGTTAACGACGCTGACGTGCGCCTACGTGGCATTTTACTTTTATTTTAATTAATTTTTATTTTCATATGTGTCGCTGACGTGGCATTCTAAATTATTTTAAGATTAATTTTTAATTTATTGACATGTGTCGCTTGCTAATTGGTCACATTTTAATTAAATAATACCAACTCATTAGTCAAAATTACTATACTACCCTTACCCCTTCTTCACCCATACACTGCTGCGCCGGAGCCGTTGAGGAGGCGGAGATTGCCGGTGGAGAGAGCGGCCGGAGTCGACGGTGGCGGGGAGGCCGTTGCGGGAGGCGCGCCAGA
>JAYMTF010002190.1:0-19268 GCA_036897485.1 Pelargonium nanum | reverse complement strand
GGCGTCGTCGCCGGGTGCACCGCCGCCTCCGCCGGGACCGGGCGGTGGTACGGCTCACACATGGAGATGAACAATTTTGGGGTTTGAAGAGTAATGGCATGAATTGAAAATTTAATGACAAAATAAGGGTAAAATCGTCTTTTTCATGTCAAACTAACGGAGTTAGTGACGGTGCAACGATTTGAAAGCACAGGGTATACCAAAGTTCACGAAAAAAGCTTAGGAATACTAGTTGCAAAACATGTGAAGCACAGGGCATCCATTAGTAATTACCCCATAAGTTAATTGTATTTTTATTTTAACTTTTGGGTTGGATAAATAAAAAGTACTAACTTGCCTATAAAAAAAATAAAATAATAAGTTAATTATTATGTTAAACAGAGGAGATATATACAAACCACGTGCTACATGCATAACTAGTACTCCATCTTACCAACCAGACCGTTATTTTCCCACGTTGTCTAATTTTGGAATATTATATGCAGACATTTCGCTGTCTCCGGAGTTTACTTCCACTCTTCCAGCTGCGTGCCGAGTCAGCTTCATTGTTTACTTCATTTCACGTTGATCATCACAAGCTGTGCAATGTGTTTTGCAAGGTTTCAGATAATAAACATATTTTTATCAATCAATTTTATCCATTTCAACACACAAAACAAAATGATACTGTTCTCAGGCCTATAAATATAGAGAAGACAGAGTATACATAGCAACCAACAACACATTACATTTTTCAATTTTCTTGTACTATCTCTAACTTCTATCCAACATTTCCATATATGGCTCCTCATACCTCGGAGAACCCACCTCGTATTCTCATTGTCTCTAGACGAACTGTTCGCAAGAACAAGTTCGTAGATTTCGTAGGTACGTACGTTAGTATTATAATTATTAGTTGAATCAATGTCTTTTTATATGTGTTTATCCATCTTATATTTGGTTCTAAAAGCCTTGTTTTATTTTTTTCAGGTGAGTATCATCTTGATTTGCTCGTAGGCTATGGAGCAGTTCCGATCATCGTTCCTCGTGTGGCCGGAATCGACAAGTGGTTAAAGAGTTTTGAACCTATACATGGTGTTCTTCTTTGTGAAGGAGAAGATATCGACCCTTCTCTTTACGATGCTGATACGTCAGATCTCTCGCTACAAGAGCAAGAAGCGGTCAAAAAAATTCACGCTAGCGACGCATCCATCGATAAAGAAAAGGACTCGATAGAATTGAAGCTCACGAAGCTTTGCGTGGAGAGAAACATACCTTATTTGGGCATTTGCCGCGGGTCACAAATTCTAAACGTTGTGTGTGGGGGAACTTTATATCAAGATGTAGGGTTGGAATTGTCGAAGAAATTAGCACAAGGTGGAGACCGCGCGGAGACTATTCACATGGACTACCAAAACTATGACGATCATCGACACGTGGTGAAAGTGGTGAAGGACACTCCTTTGCACCATTGGTTCAAGGATTCTATGGATGAAAAAGCCATGGAGATCTCAGTGAACAGCTATCACCATCAAGGTGTTAAGAAATTAGCAAAACGCTTTGTTCCGATGGCTTTCGCACCCGATGGCCTCATTGAAGGATTCTACGATCCCAACACTTATAATCCTCAAGAGGGAAAATTTACGGTAGGAATCCAATTTCATCCTGAGCGAATGAGACTAAATAGCACAGAAGAATTTGATTATCCGGGTTGCTCCTCCCCTTACAAAGTAAGTAAATAATATATATAATTATGTTTTAATTTCTTTTTCGTTTACAATAACAAGTGTCTTGAGTCTTATCAATAGGGACAAGAATCCAGAAAAGCTTGTCACGTCACTGCTTACTTATTCATATATGAAAGTTAATTCGTACATTTGTACATTCTTTCATTTTTTTCTTCTTCGTATACGTATAGGATTTCGTGAAGGCGGCAACGGCTTATAAGAACAAGCTCGAAAGCTTGGCAACTATGGAGAAACCTATAATGCTGGTGAAAAATAACGAAATGGAGAAGAAGAGGAAGATCATTCTCCGAAGCTTCTCACTTACAAGAGACCACGTATGTGCCAAAACTCTCTATGTGCTTTATATTAATAAACAAACCAACTAAAATTCATGATTTCAATATATATAAATATTAATGCAATTTGTATTTGGTGTTGCATGCAGTCATCAATTGGTAATGAAGGCTTGAGCTCTCAGCAAGAAACGAGACTGATACAAATGGGTGCAACAGTTAGGAACTCATCTTCTTACTTTGATACTACATTAATTAAGAAGGTGCAGTTGCATGAAAAGGAGCTGTTGGCTTTCAACATTTTGAGGAAGATGTCACTGCAACAATTGTCCGATCTCTCTACTGTTCTTTTACCTATTTATGGCACCAACTAATTGTCAAAAGGAGAAGACTTTGACACATTTATTTTTATAAATATATTTGTTTGTGTGCTTAGTGAAAACGTTTAGAGATAAGATTGAATTTTGGTAGATATTGTTGTTGAATTGTATTCTACATGTGTTTAATTTGATTATAAAAATGTTTTGAGTTGAGTATTAAGACATTTTAGTATTTTATTTTTTGAAACGTTATATTCAATAGTTTAATATTATATATTTTATATTTGAAAGATAAAGTGATATTGAATCATCAAAGTTCATTACATGATAAAATCAACTCAATATGAAGAAGAACATTTTTAGAACATTAAGTCTGATACAGAACTCGAGAATCTCGTAAGAGCATCAGCAACTATTAAATTTTGAAGCCAAAAACAACACATCTCCAAAATCCAGGAGGCCAAACTCACTACCATCCTCATAACTAACATGAATTTGTCTTTATTATTCGTGTGCTTTCACAAATAAATGCCAAGTCAAAACTCCAAAAATATTAGCCACAGATCTTCATATATCACAATCTTTGTAAATTTTAATGAATCTATAATGCCACGTCGATTTCTGTGTTAATCAATCAAAAATCAATTTCTTGTAGTGGCTGACTTATCGTAGGCCACCTTCTAATATATATACACATACATGTGTTCATTTATATAAAAAGATTTAGTATACGTGTCTTGACCTATCTAATTAATTGGGCAATATATATCCACTATATATGTTGGGTGTGATGTAGACCCCCATATAATACCGAGCTCTAGATTGAGTATAAATATGTGGACATCGAGCACGATCAATGTGCTCCGCAAGAACAATCGAGATCCCCTAGTCATGATCAATCAGTAGTCGCGACTGCGAAACATAAACAACGAGACGTGAAAAGAGAGAAGAATGTATGTTTACTATTTAAGTTGAGTTCAATAACGATAAATTATGAGATATTAGAATTTGACTAAATAAGTGTTAGCATTTCAACATTTATTGTTATAAAGATATTACAACAGATGATAGATGTTTCACCCGTCTCAAAATAAGTGTCATAATTTGCTTGTATTTTTGTCATGAAAAATGTTGTTTTCTCTTAAGGAAGAAAGTTATGCATAAATTATCAGTGCCATTATAGTAAGTTAGTATTTCTTTACTTTTTTTTAACAAATTTGCATAGGAATATTGAAACAAATATATACAATACTAACTTTTTCTTAACTTGTCTCAAAATAGAATCGACATTTATTTTGGGCTGAAGGAGTATAATGAAATACAAGAGTAATGATTTTAAGCTAATAATTGTTTGGCTTAACCTGAGTTATCAATAAGGTTGCAACATCTCATTAAAAATGATGATCCAATGAGTCGCTCTGCTCCTAAAAATTCATTACGATAATATTATATTAAATTTAATAATGTGTCATCTTCTCGTTAACGTGATTTAACCTAAACGAAAACAAATATATATATGACTCATATTCATCTATTCTTATGAATCATAACATTTAAGAGATTTAAACACTTCAATAGTTAAAACGGTTGACGCTTTGCCCACACAAATTCTAAAAATGGCTTGAATGTAATTTGATGCGATGACATTTTCCCATACTACAATATGCTTGTATTAAAATAATAATAAGAATACTAAAATAAGTAATCTACATTCATTTTCAGCATAGCAACCAAAACGGGCCGTCACATATAGCATATGCTCCTTAAATATGCCACCAAACACATAAAATAGTAGCATTAATTCAGCGGGTTCAACAATTTATTAGCTTGTGACACCAAAGAAAACATTATCAATAAATGAGATATGGATTGAAAACCACATTTCTCTCTCTGCTGTTTCTACGTGTCAAAATTTCAGTATTCGGTGTTTCTACGTGGCAAAAATGTCTCTTAAATCCATGTTGTCATCAATTTACATTTTTGAGCAATTACAAATAAACCCCTCTTATTTGGGACCATTAAATCAATCAAACTGAAAATAGTTAGATATAGCATAATATCTACCCACTGGGTGTTGCGCAGTTGGTGCATTGGGACTGCGTGAGTAAGATGAGCTCTTGAGTTCGATCCCCACTCAACACACATGTGAGGAAGAGGTGAGAAATCCTTAACTCTGTGTGCGAGTCTGTTCAGTAACCCCATGTTATAAAACAAAAAAAACATAATATTCTCGAGCATATATGTTTGAAATGCTGACACGACGCTGATGTGTTAATTAATAAAATTTATTATACACGTGCTTATGATGTGATCTGGTCTAAATTAAAAAAATTCATTGAATTGAATAACTAAAACACTAAGACCTGCCTTTTATTTGTATGTAATATTTTACTAAACGTATATATAAAGTTATGTTATCAAATTTCATATAAATGAGTTCATGAACTTTTAAATTGTTTTGCCAATAACGTAATGGTGTTACAATGCGTGATATATATAGTCTAATTGAATTTTTTGTTGGTGACATATTTGTTGGCTGATGTTGACTAATCAATAGGATGTCTCCTATCGAACAAATGAGCAAGTTTCCATGTCTCAATAGCTTTTAATGCAGATGTGTCTCGAATCATGTCATCTCTCCAATATAATGTGCATTGTTGACTAATGTTGACTATCAAGCTTTGATGATTATTTTGCAATAGCATAACCATTGTTATAAATTTTAATACATGATGTAAACTTTCTCAAAATTATTAATGAAGGGGATACTTGAGTCCTTTTTAATGTATTCGGTTTCACAAGTATTTGTGTAAATGATGCAGGAAAAATTATTTAAATGGAGGCGATTACTAACTGCCGAACATCGAAAGTTAATATTATCACGATAGCTTGCATTAATATGTAATTGTACACTACACGAAAAAAATCAACTAAATTGTCGCATGATGTCATGTCACTAACGTTGCTAATGAATTTGAGTTATTTGTATAAAGTTTGTATAATTTTTTTTTATAAGAATTTGTGGTTTAACTGCCATTAGCTAGGAGTCTGAGAGGTTACCGATATGACATGCCCAACTATTAAATATCTAGAGAGTGTCTACCAACTGGACGTAACAAACTATTTATAATCTCGATTACCACTCCAATGTTGTGGCATTGTCCCCAAGGCCTGACAATATCCACTATTGACCGCTTCAAGGCCATGACAATGGTCCTTAAGTCGTGTCGAGATGAATATAGCGATATTTCCCCAGGTCCATGGAAATGGTATTGTGCCCAAGTTTGGCAACACATGATCATCGTCTATCATTCGACCGTTGCGTTTGTTGTCCAAAACTCCGCTCCACATAAACTTTTTAGCTCCCACCCTGTACCTCAAGGCTCTTCGATGAGAACTCAATTCCAAAGAGTTCGATTACATAGAACTTAACTACAGAGAAACCGTATACACTCATCTACACATAGCTCCAACAAAAAAGTTCTAAGACCCACAAGGAGAGCTCATCGTCCCTCATTTGTAAACTGTCACCTCAAAGAGAACTTTTCTCCCCTTATTTGTAAACAATCACCTCAAGGAGAACACATCATCTATCTTTAAACACTTAGCTCCACAAAGAGCTCTAGGGCTTCGAAGAAGAATCCGAACACTTAGTCTCCACAAGAGACTTCCAAAATCCTCACCTTGTTGGGTAACCTCCAAAACTCCCTGTATGAACGTGATCCACAAAGACATTTTGTTCCACTTAAACGCTAGGACACTACCTGAAGCTGTAGATACTCGTAGATGTTTCAATCCTTCCCACAATGCTCAAAAGAATGTGAGAGAATTTGGACTCGTCCGGCACCCGCAAACAGAGCAATCGAGAAGCTAATGCCAAACCACTTTAAGCTTCAAAGTGGACCCCAGCTTGTCAACAACTAACCACGCATCGACACGAGTAGAAATATTTTATGAGTATATATACCTCAACCTTAGAAGGAGAGAGAAATTTACATTTTTAGTCATTTATTTGCTCTCATCTATTTTTTCTCTCTAAAACACTCTCCAACTTTTAAGACAGAAACTAACGCTCAAACTCGAAACGAAATAAAAAAAAACATTAGGAATCTACAAATTGACAAAAAAATGTGTACAACCTTGCAAAAGTCACATGTTTATTAGCAAACATTACAAGTTGACAAAAAAATGTTATAGTTCATTGGAATCTACAAATGAAATATAGAGAGTTGTAGATATTAATGATTAAAGTAATGAAAAGAGGCGGTTGGTTGTAAATTCCAGATGAGATCCTAATGAAATGATACCTTAGATCTATCTGTTCCCAGGTCATCTTCTCCTCGGCTTTGACCCGTCTTAGACTCACCTCCCCTGGATGGATAACCATTAATTTCCACGTCATTATTAATTTACGCAATGTCCCCATGTCACAATTAATGACATTTCACAAACAACAACCTTTAATTTTATCCATATCCCAAAACATTAATTTTTCAGAAATTAGTTTTTTCATCAATTGATTATCATATTCTATATCTACAATATTAAGGATTAAACTAAAAGTTCATATTAATTATCTGAAATCATGATAAAAAAATATTTTATGTAATGACATCATTTTATAATGAATTATACATGGAATGGATAATATACATTTATCCTTTAAAGAGCTACTATATTAAAATTCAAATTTCATTTTTAATTACCAGGATAAGATACAATGAATTATACATAAATAATTATATAACCCTACAAGAATATATATATTCAAAGTAGTGAGAAATGATGACAGTGCATACGTAAGTAAGTCCACGTCCACCAAACCCTAATTCTCGCTGAGTCAGTGACATACGCGGCGGCCAGGTTTTTCTTCTACCCACCTCAGCGTCATTACTACTATTTTTAGCATTAGTTTTCCAAATATTTCCTTATGCATCAATATATTTATATATATATATAATTTTAAGACGTCAATATCATAATAATTGTTTATCTAAAACATAAGGTACTTAAGATTCACAATCGGTACGAAATAAACACATATAAGTCATAGTATACTCAAACAAATTCTCATTTGAATCAGAAATGACTATAAAGGTAACAAAACTCTTCATACTAAATTTTTATACAGTATCATCTTCTGAGACTCTTACTCCAAAGTTCATATTAAGTTGGAACTACCCGCAAGTTGACTCACGCACTCTCGTTGATATTTCTTAATTATTTTTTTCTTGTCTATCTACACAAAAATTGTCTCAAAATAAACATTATTTTTATTAAGAAATAGTTGTGCATGAATATAAGTTTATTGAAACTTATCTTAAAACGAAGGAGCATGTTATTTTATTTTTAGCGTCTTAAAATATAAAACTTATCTGAAATGAAACCTTCCCCACTTGCTATAAAAGGCAAAGAGATCGAGAGCTTAGCACAAACGGTACTCTTACATCTCTCTAAATTGTGATAAAAATCACAATAATCTAAACCCTAAAAAAAGAGCATCTGATCCAATCCATGGCTCCAGATCTCTCCGTCATCCTCCCCCGCGTCCTCATCGTCTCCAGACGCACCCTCCGCAAGAACAAGTTCGTAGATTTTGTCGGTACGTAACACAACATTTTCTATAAAATTTATTTTATTGAATCAAATGATCAAAACCATTTCATTTTCAATTAAACTGTTATTGTTGTTGTTAATTACAGGAGAGTATCATCTTGATCTGATAGTTAAATATGGCGCCGTACCGGTGATCGTCCCCCGGGTGAGCGGCGTCCACATGCTGCTCGACAGCTTCGAGCCCATCCATGGCGTCCTTCTCTGCGAGGGAGAGGACATCGACCCCTCCCTATACGAGGCCGAAGCCTCGTCCACGGGGCTGTCGCCGGAGGAGCTGGACGAGATCCGGAGGCTCCACGCCAGCGACACCGCCGTCGACAAAGAGAAGGACACCATCGAGATGCGGCTGGCCAAGCTCTGCCTGGAGAGGAACATACCCTACCTCGGGATCTGCAGAGGCTCGCAGGTCCTCAACGTGGCGTGCGGTGGGACCCTCCACCTCGACATCGACAAGGAAGTCTCCAACAAATTGCCTGAGGGCCGGAGCAGAACGTTGCACATTGATTATGACAACTATGACGGCCACCGGCACGCAGTGCGGGTGGTGGAGGACACACCGCTGCACCGGTGGTTCGCGGATTCGCTGGTGCCGGAGAAAATGGAGATATGGGTGAACAGCTACCACCACCAAGGCGTCAAGAGATTGGCCCAGCGGTTCGTGGCCATGGCGTTTGCGCCGGACGGGTTGGTGGAAGGGTTTTATGATCCGGATGCTTACAATCCCGACGTCGGTAAGTTTATAATGGGGCTCCAATTCCACCCGGAGAGGATGAGGCATCCAGACTCCGATGAATTTGACTATCCGGGCTGCCCAGCTGCCTATCAGGTTATTATCGATCACCATCTTAACCGCTGGTTTTAATTTAATTACTTCATCCGTATCAAAATAAATGTGAATCTGCAGGAGTTTGTCAAGGCGGTTATTGCTTACCAAAAGAAGCTAATTAATAGCTCAACCAATTGTGTCCCCAAGCCCCTAAAGCTTGACAAAGAGATGGAGATGAAGAGGAAAATTATCGTTCGAAGTTTCTCCCTCGCAAGAGATTTGTACGCAACAAGGTCGGTCTTGCATCCTATAAAAGAATCACAACTTGAGGCCGGAGCCCAATTTCTCGAGGTAATATACAATTAAACGTTAATGACTGAAATTCAGCCAAAACACGTTCAAATTGAATTCAAACGGACCCATAGATTCATTGAGTGTTAACTCGTGACGTGTCAAAAATTATATTTGCAGTCAAATACAGCATTGAGCCATCAACAAGAGAAGAGGCTGAAGCAGATGGGTGCAACAGTGAGAAATGGGAGTTACTACATGCAGAGACTGAAAATGAACGAAGAGAAAGAGAAAATGGCAAGAGAGATAATAGGGAAAATGTCGGTAGAGAAATTGTCAGATCTCATGTCTTTTTACCATATGATGGGCCAGATTTGTTCTGAGGCCTTGGAAAAAAAGCTTCATGGCTTTGTCAATCCTTAATTAATTTCTGTAAGTTCCGTGGATTTTGGGTTGGTTTGTGTACGTTTTGTTTTGATTTCATCAATGAAAGAGGTTGGATTTGGACAGGTATATATGTGCATGGTGAATTGGTGATCATCAGGAGTCACATGATGTTAATCAACTAGTTATTGGTTGCTACTGCTTTTTCTTTATTTTCTTTTGTTGGGTTGGTGGTGTTATTTAATGGTGTGTGGTGGGGAAAAACTTTTTCATGCAGTATTGCTTATAAATTATTGCCATGTGTTACCACTTTCATTGTTCCTGAAACTAGCAATAATTATATTTTTAATACATTAAATATTTTATTGATGATTTAGACAAACTATAATTTGCCAAACAATCCGGTATATATTGAGCAAATTCAAAATTTGTAAAGAAAAAAATGGTGAAGTCATATACCTCAAGCTATTATTCATTTAAATTTAGTTTTAATATAAAAATATATATCTACCATAAAAGTTGTAGTGATTTTATAGAAAATTTGAAACAAAGATTTTTTTTTCTCATATTAGTTAATACGGGCTAGTTATTAACTATATCACCTACCAATATTGTCATTTATCGTTTAATGAAGATTATATTTGTTAAACTTGATTTAAACTTAAAATTTAAGCTGATAGATGGAAGGTTCAGCGTTAATATAAAGCATTGACAAACTTCATGACAATCTCCAATATGGGATACGTACTTTAACACTTCCCCTAACGTGCAAGCCAGACAACACATGTGGAAGACCCAACGTGTATATCAATCAAGCAATGACAAACTTCACAATTTCCGATGCAGGATAGATTAACAAGATTAGAGCAAACTGGTGAATCAAAAATTAATACATGAGTTCAACAGTCTTTAAATAACAAAAATAACACTCCCATAGGAGGAAACAATAACAACCTCGGAGTATGCGAGTCCAATGTAAAATTGACAATAGTCTACAACCATATTGGTCCTCATATCGATCGGCAGAATAATCAAGTCTTTAAGATGAGCCGTCATCTCTCTACACTAAAAGACAATAGATATCCAAATTACCGTTAAAAAACAAATCAATGTAACAATAGAATTATCAGTCTCTAAAATGATTTTGGGCCAATTAAAGTGTAAATCAAGCAACAACTTTTCCCTGAAGGACCGTGATTTTTTACATTTATTTTACCAAACTATAGTTTTGTTGTTCTCTCTTCTTAACTATGAGAGATAATTCAATCAACTTATGTCGACCACTGACCGTGGAATTCAACAGATCGATAAGTAATATGCGTACCTACAACTACAAGCTATATGAGGCCTGTCTTTGGCTTAGGAAGGGCGGCTAGAGAGCTCTACATTGATGCCTCTAGCTCTCAATTGGCTCGACATTTTCGCTCATTTAAAGGTTCCTCGTCATCTTCTAGTTTGCGTTCAGCGTTCGCATGCGACTTGATCGTATGACATCCATGTGCGAGGTACTCATTCATGAGCACAAGGATCATCAAGCAGAGTTAGAAGCGCGGCAAGTCGTCAGATAAAGGTAAAATCACCTCCAATTCATAGTTATGAGTCTAAAGAATCGACATTCACGAGCTGCAGCACATTGTGGAACTGTTGCACATCGAGAATGCAAGACTCCATTGCTCTCCAGACGGTTTTGTTGGTGTGCAACATCTCCAGTCGCTAGTGGACTATATATGAGGATGATGATTATTAGCAGTTTTTTTTTTCATAAGCGGTCGTAACAACCGATGATCGAACTTGATTTTTTTTTTTAATTTAGATTATGTATTTTAACGGTTAAAAACAAATTATCGGTAAAATGTTACAAATAATAATTTGCAAGCCATGCATTAACTGAATACTGATGTTGGGGCATCGCCATAACAAATTTCATTGCAAAAACAACATTTTAGTAATACTTGTTTATTGCAACAACCAAATATGAATCAAACCCTGGTTCATAAAATATATATATGAATCAAACCCGTAATATTACCCACCTATTTTACCCATGCCAAGTCAAACCAACCATATAACCACTACTTACCAATCAACTGGTCCACACTTCTTCAAAATAACCAAAAGAAATATTTGAAACATTCATTAAAGATATTTTGATCAACACCCCAAACACACGGTCAAGTTCTATCTCAGTTACTATATATTTGTGCATGTAATTCTAGTTTACAGACCTCGTGCGCCACCATTTGTAATACAATTTAATATTTGCTTGCGCTACACGCGAGCCTCAAGTTGTTGACGAGGATGATCAAATATACTACTATTATACTGCGAACTGTAATAAAGAAGAAGAAAAAATAGAGATAGAGAGAGAGTCTAAGGATCTTTGTGTTCCTATTTGACTCTAATCTGTGGGGAGCAAATAGATGGTTTAAGCCAAAAGAAATTGCAGGGCATTAAAATTGGAAGCATGGATCATCATTACTCTAGAATTGGGCTGCCTGGCTTGACCTTCATTTCAAACTCAAAGACTTTAAATTTGGGTATAAACCACTTTTGGCCCACAAAGAGTGTCAAATATTAGTATTGTATTTAGACCAAGTCATCCATATAGAACTTGTGACATATTATATATTTATCTGAGAAGACCAATATGAAGAAATGGAAATTATAAAACCATTTCTTAGTTCTCAAATTACACATCAAAGTTCAAACAACACCAAAAATGCATCTCCATCTTCCACAAACCATGATCATCTTAGCTGCTGCAACCATACTAACACTCTTGATCCATGCTCCAACGTCCTCGCTCGCAGTTAACGCCCAATTTTTAGCCTGCAACACAACATTTAAGTGCGGCAACATCTCCGGGATCGGCTATCCTTTCTGGACGGCGAATCGGCCACCCAATTGCGGATTTCCGGGGGCCGAGTTTCAGCTGGTTTGCAGCGGAAACGCCGCGGAGATCACCATCATGAAGCAAACCTACAAGCTACTTCAAATCCACAGCGACGACAAGGCCATCACCGTCGCCAGAAAAGACTACCCGTCCAGTCTCTGTCTCACCAGCAACGCCACCCTCAATTTCACTTTCTTCAATTACACGCCGGACAGCGCCAACCTGACCTTGTTTTCCGGCTGCACTGATCTTTACTCCGATCGGTTTGACCTGGATCCCGCCGAAGTGAACTGCGGCGATAGCGGATACGGTTACTATGCGATGGCCGGGAATGGAGTTTATGATTATTTGGGGGGCGCGGGGTGCGCAAGGAGGGTGGTGGTGCCTTTCTACAAAGCGTCGATTCCGGCGACCGCGGTTGTTTTGACGACGGATAATGTGGTTGCGGCCATTGAAAATGGTTTTGGCGTGAACTGGCACGCGCGTAACGAGATGTGCGATGCGTGTGTGCGATCGGGCGGCGCGTGTGGCCATCACAACACTTCCGGTGCTTTCGCTTGCTACTGTACGGACAAGCCGTACACCAAAACTTGCGGAGGAGGTATGTACTGTATTTTGTTTAAATTATTAAATGTGAGTTTCTTTCTTCTTCTTCTACCTGAGGAACATTTTACAGCAAAAATCTCCTGAAGCACCTTCAATTCGTTGATCTTAGTTTACGCGTTTTAGCGCGCGTTAGGTGAGGTGAACAGTGACGTTCCTTGTGCTTGTGTTAGGCTAGCAAACACAGCTATGTGACCTATTTAGATACTACTTTTTTTTCTACTCTCACCCACTATTAGTTATGTTTACGATTATAACCTTTTGAATACAATTATTTGAGTGGAATAGTGGATTCAAAATGAATTATATATGGGATTGATGCAAGACACTTGAATATATAATTGTATTTTGAAGCTACTTTCTTTGGCTGTCTACCAAAATTGACTAGGCAATATAGAAGGCAAATGAATTGAAGTGGGTCGTGACTCGTATAAAATAAGTAGGGAGTGGTTTATTAGAAGACCCAAGATGTTTGTGAACACGTATTTTGAAGAAAAATACATTCAAAGAAAAGAAAAGACAGGACACATGTTTTATTGGTTTGAAATGGGAAAAGTCTTCCTTGTACCACTTTAATACGAAGTTTTTTTTTGGCAACCACCTCACGCAGCCTCTCGCTCTCACATTCCTTTCACAATGATATGTATCGCTACCACGTGAGATGAGACGAGGAGTCGAGTTTTTGCAGCTTATCACCCCTGTTGGGACTGGTTTTCAACCTTCACAACCGGATAAATCACAACACGACACGTGTACTATATTTTTATAAACTCAGTGTTCCACGGTAAAATATTATAGAAATGCAGTAATATTATATAAGTCGGGTTATTATTTTTTAATTTTAATTTTAAACTACAATGCATAAAATATATATTTGTCACATAGATTTTCATGCCACTTTGTATATATATAAAAAGAATTGTATAAAATTTGGAATATTTAACATCTTTCATAGTGAAAATGCTAGTGTTGTGAAAAATGTTAAATGTCTTAAATTTTGTTCAAAATCTAATGTACAAAGTGACGTAGAAATGTACATGGTACACACACACATATATACTATTCATATTTTTTATAATTTAGAATTGAGTTTCCACGTATAATAGTTTGACATATATGATAATACCGCATTCTCATGAATTATTTTTAGTAGAGAACAGTAGATTTATAATATATATTGTACACACATGACGTGTTATGAGTATATCAATGAAATAATTGATATGTCATATTCCGCTAATTGACACATCATTCTATACAGATAAATTTGTACAAGAATTTCGACATATAACATAATTCAATGTTTTTTGCTCATAAGTTCATACAAGTATTATTTTATGTATAATAATGCTTCAGTTATTAGAATATGACACTAGCTATTTTAATAATAACTTAACTAATTATTCATAATGCGTGAAGTGTCACTACATAATTCATAAAAGATTACTACTATAACATGCGAAAAGTTTATTTATAGCACCAACGCATGCGTGTTAAACGGTTAGTATGTCTTAGCCACCGTTATAATTATCAAATTAAATATAATGAATTGGGATGCTTTTGTAAACCTTTAAAAATTAGTTTAATTAACACTTTAATATTTAATGTTAGCTATAGAAACCCATTTAATGCAAAGCCAAAACATATCGATCCCCACGGGCACAGGGACGTTGAGTCAACCTTAAGCGGTCAAACCCGAGTCGCCAAAATAGAACACACCGTTGACCGTCCTATTACCATACCCAAAAACTGCCATTTCACTATCACATTGTCTCCTCCTCTGCTCCATCAACCCAATGCCTCCAATTCTCACCTTCACTCTCGGATTCTTGCTCTCCTTCCACTCGACCGCCTCTTTCTCCGGCGCCGATAACACCCTTCCCGACTGCGACCAAACCTTCTCCTGCGGCCACCTCCGCCACATCTCCTACCCCTTCACCGGCGCCGACCGCCCTCCCTACTGCGGCCCGCCGGAGTTCCGCCTCACCTGCGACGACGATGACCTCCCTCATTTCACAGTCCAGTCCGTGACCTACCGCGTCCTCCAACTCGACCCAGCTCGGAAAGTTCTCACCTTGGCCAGGCTCGACTTCTGGGACACCACCTGTTTGATGAAATTCCCCAACACCACCTTTAATTCCTCCGTCTTCAACTACAACGCCGGCAATGAGAACGTCACCTTGTTCTACGGCTGCACGGATGTGATGTCCATTACGCCCAATAATCAGTTCCACTGCGACATTAACAATGAAGCCAACTCGAGCGACGCTTATTATTTGGTGGGTCCGGTGCCGATTGATCCTGTTCTGGAAATTATCCACTGTAATGTGAGTGTGAGCGTGCGTGTTTTGGGAACGGCCGTGCCTAGGCTCACGGCCAACCGCTCGCTGCTGAGGGAGGTTTTGAGGGAAGGTTTCAATGTTAGCTATAGAAACCCATTTGATGGGAATTGCAATGAGTGTCGTGATTTTGGTGGGGAATGTGGTTTTGATGACGTTTCCGGCGAACCCATTTGCATTTGTGGCAATAGGGTATGTCGTCCTGATAAAGGTATTAAATTTGCACTTAAGCCATTCAGTTTACAGTGAATTCTTGTAACAAATGTTTATAAGAAAATGGATATATAGTGATTCATTTGGTGCTTGTATACCTTTTTTTCGGTCTAAACCATGAATTTCTTAAGCGGGTACACAAACTCGCGGTTGACACCTTTAAGCCGTTTCCGCACACTCAGACTAATCCTCATTCGAGGGTAAGTTATTGTTAAAGCTCATCTCGTGTTAAAAGGGGATCGAACGCAAATGTTCTTTCCATTCACGCAACCTGTGTAGCCAACTGCGCACTACCCTTTGGTGCTTGTATACCTTTTCAAATATAGTATTTGTATCAATTTCTTGCTTAGAGTTGAAATGGTAGGTTTATCAGCTTAATTAGAATGTGTGTTCATTGGTAAGATGTATAAAATGTGATTAACTTGTTCTTGTATATTACTTTGGAGTTGATATGGTTTATTTGCTACTACTGACAACTCTTGGTGTTGCTATTGTTACAGGAGGCAAACCAGTGTCACTTATAATAGGTATGATAATTATCTTCATTTCATAAACAGAGAATTTTTATAGCATTGGCAGTTTCTTGGAGTCAATTTTCTAAGCTTGCTCTTCTTTCCTTAGGCATTGCCATAGGAGGTGCTGGCATTGTTGGCATTATATTGGGATATGGAGCTTTCTTGTTGATACAGAGGAGGAAGCGAATTGCTGCACAATCAGTGAGTAAAGACCTCTCCGGTCCTACGGGTGGCACTCCTTCGAGCAAAGGTCTTGCTACTTCTACAACGTACTTTTCCCGAAGCAATCCTTCGTATCTATCATCCAAGTCTGACCTTGAGAAAGGGAGCACCTACTTTGGAGTTCAAGTTTTCAGCTACACTGAGCTTGAAGAAGCCACTGACAGTTTTGACTCTTCTAAGGAACTTGGAGATGGAGGATTTGGTGTTGTTTATTATGGTAAATGAAATCAAGATCAACCAACTCCTTACATTTCCTTTAGGCATTTATTTTTTGTCTGTCTGTTGAAGTCTCTTTTCATTTTTTGGTTAGGTGTGCTGCACGATGGGCGAGTAGTTGCAGTGAAGCGTCTCTTTGAGAACAATTTCAAACGCGTCGAGCAATTCATGAATGAAGTTGAAATCCTTACTCGCTTACGCCACCAGCACCTTGTCACACTATATGGATGCACCTCTAGACGTAGCCGGGAACTCCTCCTAGTATACGAGTACATATCTAACGGAACTGTTGCTGATCATCTCCATGGAAAACAGGCAAAATCAGGTTTGCTTTCCTGGCCCATCAGGTTGAAAATCGCGGTAGAGACAGCTGATGCACTTGCTTACCTCCACAAGTCTGATATCATACATCGCGACGTGAAGACTAACAACATTCTTTTGGACAGCAACTTCTGTGTCAAAGTTGCTGATTTTGGATTATCTCGATTGTTTCCTAACGATGTTACACATGTGTCCACTGCTCCTCAAGGCACACCCGGGTACGTTGATCCTGAGTACTACCAATGTTACCAGTTAACAAACAAGAGCGATGTTTATAGTTTCGGGGTGGTCTTGACTGAGCTTCTATCATCGAAACAAGCTGTGGACATAACTAGGCACCGGCATGATATTAATTTGGCTAACATGGCTGTCAACAAGATTCAGAATCACTCGTTGCACGAGCTCGTGGATCCATCTATCGGGTTTGGAAGGGATTATAATGTACGAAGGATGGTAACATCAGTGGCAGAGTTGGCTTTTCGGTGTTTGCAACAGGATAGGGACATGAGGCCTTCCATGGATGAAGTGCTGGAAGTTCTGAGAGGAATTCAGAGTGAAGAGGTGAAAGAACAAGAAGTAGAAATTGTGGATATTGAGGCTGATGATGCTGGTCTTTTGAAGAGCAATGACCCTCCCCCACTTTCACCAGATTCTGTGGCAACTGATAAATGGGTTAGCTCCTCTACTGCAACCGATTCGTTCTAGGCTTTGAAATTTTCCTCGTCTTTATGTTTTCGTTGTTCTTAAACTTGAAAGCAGATCGTATACGTGCAGATGTGATCTGATGTCGAAATCTGTTATATTTTTTATATGTTGATTACTTGATTCTGTTGTACTGTCTGTAGAATGTTAGTGTGTGAGATATATCAAATGAAGGGTACTTGGGCTGCTGCATATATGTGGGGATCTAGTGTCAGCAGTATTGTAATGAAATGTTTGTTTCAGCATTACAACAATTGGGAAGAGGATAGTGTAGAAAACAGAAAATATAGGATGGTATCTTGATTGAAATGACCTAGAGAATTAAGCATGAACCACCTAATAGTCATGAAACTCAACATCTGAAAGATGTTGCCAAAGATTGAGAATATACATCCTTGACGAACGCATAGTGTGTCGCCCTTAGCTGCTATGTGTTGCAACACACTCGGAGGAAGCATGATGCGGGTTGGTGACAAATGAGCATATGAAGCTTGTTAGAAACACATCACAATGAACCGAAAGGAAATTGTTACCGATGGGTTGAGTCGCGGACTAGATCGCTCTCTTTAAAACGTTCGCGGCACTGTCCGGAAATTTGCACGGCAGATAATCAGCCTCGACGTTCACAGGATAAAACAACCCACTCTTGATCAAAACCGAGTTGCACCGCTCGGATTCGATTAAGGAACTACACTTACAGAACTGTAATGCTCTAAAAAATAGTTGGGAGAATTTTCGTTGTTGAAAAAACTGATGTAGAAAACTGGGTTGCAATTTTTTTTTTCTCTGTATTTTTCAAAACTGAAAATCGTTTGGTAGTTGTAGCCAAAACCACAACGTTCACTTGCAGAAAAATCTGTAACGTAAAAAATCTGCAACATTCAAACTGGTAGGAGATAAAAAAAAACGACGATAGAATAAAACAAAGTTGAAGATCTAAGTCCAGTTATGGAAAACGTTTTGATAAGTTTTAAAATTCAAAATTAAAATAAAAGGTTTATACAACAAAAAAATACTCAAGTAGACCTGCACTCGTAACGCACCGCACAGACCGACCCGACCCGGTCACTCGAACCGCGAGCGCGCATTTTGGGCCTCCACAAAAGTGGGTACCCCCAAGGGGCACACCTAATCACAATAAAAAAAAAAAGCACTATAAACCAAGAGAAAATCTCCTACTTGCCGATGTGGGACAAGCCTTAAAACCAACAAAATCATTTTTAAAATTTTCACAAGTTCCAACAAAAGCGTGCATTGTGTAGTGGCTTGCGGATGGCATTGAATGCACTAAGACATTCACGCGTATGAATTCGTATTACGTCATGCAACGGCTCAAGAGTTTTCGCGCAACATGGAGCTTTTCGGGTGTTTGGATAATTTCATTGACCTATCTTGGTCATTAACCATAACATGTGCAAGGTGAGAGTCAGGTTCCATATCTCATTTCATGATTTTTCAACTTAATTGAAATAGTTACAACTCACTTTCCCGTCTTTTTAATGTTTCAAAATTTTGAGGAATTGAAACAATATTTACACCATGTTATTTCAATTCCACAAAATCTAAAATTATTTAACTCATTTTAAAAATATATTTTTTTAATCCAAAAATATGTCATCATAAAAATAAGCGGACATAATAATTAATTTTAAAATACCCATTGTGTCTTGTTTTTCTTGAATTTCAATTAAATTTGATAAACAAATGCCGCCTTAGTTGACTTGGTGACTTTGGCAGATTGGCTTGGCTCTTTCGGAATCTTAGAGTGTATGAGTGATCAAAGTGCGTAGGTAGTAGGGGTGGTCGGCGGTCGGTTTGGTCGGTTTTTTTCTAATTTTCAAACCAAACCACTACTAGTGGTTTACTAC
>JAYMTF010002189.1:0-19273 GCA_036897485.1 Pelargonium nanum | reverse complement strand
TGGGACAAAAAATTTAGACAAACAGGACACTCATTTTGGGACGGAGGGAGTAGTAAAACATGGGGCATGTGTTTAGGCTTGTGTTTGTGTTAGGTGAAGTTGATGTTTCACTGACCGGAACCACGGGGACATTGAACTCACACATTTTTTTATTGTGTCGTGTTCATGTTGGGTCATGCAACACTAAAACAACTTTTAGCACGATACGAACACGACATGCACGCACGAATTGTCAGCTTTATAGCTAGTAGAAAACAAGACTAGAATGTGTGCTTGGTGGACAATGCAGGCTTGGATCACAGAAATGGCATCTTACTTGAAGTCTATTGATGGAAACCACTTGTTGGAAGCTGGTCTTGAAGGTTTCTATGGGGACTCGTCAGCGCACAGGCAACAATACAATGCCAACTTTCGAGTAGGGACTGATTTCATCGCCAACAATCAGATCCCCGGGATTGACTTTGCCACCGTGCATTCATATCCCGATCAATGGTTTGTATTCAATCCTCGCCAAGTTCATTATCAGGCCATTCCAACCCGAATAACTGATTTTATTATTTGTTTACATGACAATAGGTTAACGGACTCAAGTGACGAGACTCAGCTCTCTTTCTTGAATGATTGGGTCAACAACCACATCCAAGATGCACAGAACATCCTGCACAAGCCAGTCCTCTTTGCAGAGTTCGGCAAGTCATGGAAAAATTCTGGATACAGCGCGAACAAAAGAGACCAGTTGTTCAATACTGTCTACTCGGCTATATACTCATCTGCCAGCAGCGGAGGCTCAGCCGTTGGTGGTATGTTCTGGCAACTTCTAACGGAAGGGATGGATTCATTTCGAGATGGGTACGAGGTTATATTGACAGAGAGCCCCTCTGCATCAACCGCAAGCTTGATAGCTCAACAGTCTCAGAGGCTCAGTAAGATTCGGAAGATGTATGCTAGACTGAGAAACCTCGAGAAGTTGAAGAGAGCTAGAGATATCAGGAATGCTCAAGCAGCGAGTGGGAATGCCGGAAACTAAGGAAGAGACGGGTCTCGACATATTATACTTTAGAAATATAAATACGCTAAGAATCAATCTACTGTAGAATTAGCACTATGTTTCCCATCCAAGAAACTAGCCAAGTAGTTCTGATATAGTAATGTGATACATAGTATGTACTTGTGTTCTAAGCCAAGAATTCAATATTCTTAGCTTTCACACTACTCCTAATCAAACTACATCAAGTTATGAACAAAGCAATTAGTATCTTTTTATTGATTAAGAACTATACTTTGACTAGCTATCTCGTCCTGACCTTGTCTGTAACATGTACAAGCATGCCTCTAACCAAAGCTTTCGTGTGAGAGTTGGAGTTATATGACGGTTCCATCTTTGATCGTTGCATTCTTCATGATGACAGTGATCCCGGATCTAATGTAAAATCCTTCAGCTGGCCTCTCTGCTTCTTCAACTCCCTGTCAAGTCATTTACACAGCGTATGAGACTCAACGAAGAGTGGCATTCGCGGTCAAATCTAAAAAGAAACTGCCCACTTACATCGCTATTTTTGATGATCACATCTCTTCCAATCCTGGCGTTCTTGTCAATGATGCAATTCCTTCCCAGAAAGAAAAAGGTTTACATAAAACCATCAGCCAACTTGTTAAGGCATTCGTTTCAGAAACTTGTTTTAGTATAAGCAAATCATAGGATGCGCTAAAATGTTGGAATTATGAATCATCTTATATTTCAATCATATATGTCAGATTCATGCAGTTTGAGGTTATGTTTCTTTTGAATAGTAAGCAGTTGAATCAAATTCTCACTTGATTTTGGTGTTTGCTCCAACACCAATCGGAACCTTTCCCTCTGCAAGTTGAGAAGCAATTTCAGCCTCAGTTTGGTAGTAGTCTGCGCCCATCATCATAGTATCCTATAAAAACAATCTCCCGTCATGAAAGATAATCAATCTTCTTAAAGAAAACCATAACCTTGTGGCAAGATGTTTATCTACTGATCAATATTACAAAGTCGTGCACGCTTCTGAGTGTGCTCAGAAGCAAATTTAAGAGAACAAATTTCAAGGGTCCCTCAAACTGAATCATATGAAGAATCTCAAATCTCTTTCGAGAAAATAGTGTAGAGATGTTGGTAATTTTGGATGGTAGCATTCAAGAAGGAAATGGACGGACAAGAAAGAAAGAGAACTCATGGACAACTTATGTTATATTACCTTAAGCTCAACGCCATACTCCAAACGTGATCGGATACCCACAACAGAGTGTTCAACACTACATTCATGTAAGAAGCAACCATGTGATATTATAGCATCCACAATCTGCAAAACCAATTTAGCAATGAGATTCCAAAACCAAGGCTTCATTCACATGCTGATACAAGCTCTCATTCATACCCTGCATTTCTCAACTTTTGTAGGTGGTAAGAATCTAGGAGATGTGAAGAAAGGAGAATCTGGATCAGAAAACTCAAACTTCGGGTTCTGCAAGGAGAAAATAATGTGATCAGTTTGTATTCAGCTTTCTATCTGAAGGAAGCGGGTAAGAACATTTTGAGTGGACTTATTTTCACCAAATTCTCAACAAAATACTAGTTAACTATTAGCCATATGTGAATAACATGATCTAAAGTCACATATTTTCCAAGCATTTGCATGGATTGGTGAATAAAATTGATAATTTTTAGAAAATACATTATACTATCTAGTATGTCAGTTTAAGTGTAAGTTTGTATTTATAATTCAAATGAAGCATATAGATAAATTTCACTTGTTCAAATGGAACACAAAATATAAAGTCACAAAAATTTATATTTAATGGATAAGATCAAACACTGAAAATAATCATGCAAGTATTTAAATTTTCAAATCAAGCAATCAGTAAAGTACAATAAACAATTTGAAATAAGCAATGACAAATATATTGTTTAAAATGATTTTGTTACCATCATGCTATTTACTTTAAAATAAAAAAACAATTAAAACTAAAGAAAATGACTAATTACAGTCAGAGCCTGAAGAATTATGAATAATATCTAACCAAGCCAACCCCAAACCAAATTCCAAACCTATCAATGAATAGAGCTAAACAAATAAAAACAATGATGTAAAGAACTGATAGACCATGAATTGGAAAACTTCATAAACTTATTATAAAAGTTGAAGACTTTCCACCAGATATGTTTGTGTTATATCATTTTGTTTTCTACATTAAAAGCACGATACTTTACTATGATTTCTTATATAATTCTGAAAATGCTTTCTAAGTGGTCTGACGGAGGGCTCATGTAATAGTACCAGCTACTGATATGAAGGTCATTCTTATGAGAGAAACACCAACCTGTTCAGTGAGGGCCAAGTTGGCATCAAAAAAAGACTTTACCGTTCCAATGTCCTCCCAGTATTCATTGAACAAAAATGCCTGAAAATTTAAAGCATTTAAAAATTCAGAAGATAAGTACCAAATTTATTCTTCACTCATGTAAGGGGGGAAGAAAAGGAAATTCAAGTTGACTCACTTGAACATTATGGCTAATCACAGCTGCTGGAATAATTTCAGAGCCAAAATCATTGGCTTTAGGGTGGCTCCATCTCAGAAGCTTCAGTAGGACATCAGTTCTAAACACGTAAACACCCATTGATGCAATGTAAGGATATTTTGCAGCATGTTCTTCAGATAGTCCTAGAATAGAAGTATCAACTTGCTGTCGAGCCAATTTGTAAACAACATCATAAGTTAGACAAAAAACTAAGATACTCAGGAATTGATCAGCTGATGTGATTTTGAAACTAAACTGTCAGGAGAAAGAAAATAAATTCAAGAAATCTGGTAATGCAACAAAAGCGGGTAAAGCCTCTACCATTGCCTGCAAGTCAGGACCCGTCGGTTTCTCAGCAAATTCGATGATGCGTCCTGTACAGTCAATCTTCATCAGTCCATAGTCTGATGCACGGCTGCAGGAGAAGTAACTTGAGATGAAAACCAAATTCATAGTAAAGTTAAGCATCTAGACAAATTTTGAACATACATGATTTTTTTCGCTGTGGAAAAAATGCAATCCATCTCATCCCTGAAAGTGTGATGAAGGGGGAAAATAACCAAGACCATACATAATGGACGAGTGGGTGTTATAGAATCTAGCCCCTACACTAAGCCTTGTGAAGAAGCAGAATGAACAGAAAATTTAACAAATTTTAGAATTTGATTCTCCATTTTACACTTGTCATGCCTCAGAGATCCAATCCAAGTGACTATGTGTTCTTCCTTTTTTTTTCCCACTGAAGTTTTTAACAATCATTTACCATGATCTCTTCTTTTTCCACACACACATTTCATTATACATGATATGCAAATGCCACAGTTCCTAAGAACATTGCAACTTCAAAGAGATACAATGGACATACCTATTATCCATGGGTACGCATGAAACAGTAATATCAGCATTTGTGTCGATATGCCTCTGCAAGCACACCATCAATGAATCAGCGGGACCTATGAAATAAGTATGAAATGCTAGTTCAATAAGTACCTGCACAAACTCCATGTAGTCCATCCGGTAAAGGTGATCTCCAGACAAGATCAAGATATGTTCAATATCCTTGTTCTTTGCATCCTGCAGAAATTATCCAAAAGTCCCTTAAATCAATTTCAGGCTAATGGTTTCCAAGAGAATATAGAACTCTAAGCACTTACCTCGAAAAGCCATATAAATTGCCTCACTGCATCAGCTGTTCCTTCGAACCACTTGCTCCCCGCTTCTCCTGGTGTCTGAGTAGCAGCCAAAACCTGTATCAGATGTAAATTGGACTTTGAGTCATCAATAACAATTTGATAAATAAACTACATTTGATGAAATTTCAATGACAAAGGCTCGTGTGACATGCATATCAGGCGATATTCCAATTTATACATAAGTTTCAAAATGAATCGACTCTTAAACAATTTTCTTTAGTATTAACATTTCAAATTAAAGAGGTGTGTCATAGGAAATGTTATCTTACCTCGACGAACCCATTTCCAAAATTAACACCATTTCCAAAGTTATAACTGCGTGCAAGATGTCGGTTGAGAGAACAGGAGTTATACTGTGTTAAAATAAAAATCTTCTTCAAGCCACTGTTGATGCAATTACTCATTGGAATATCAATCAGCCTGTAACACCCTCCAATTGGAACCTGAAGATCAAATCACCCTAAAATATTAGGATCCACATCTTCAAGCTATGTAACAACAATAGCATTGCACAATTTGCCAACAAAAGATGAAGCCTTACCGCTGGCTTGGCTCTCCTGCTTGTAAGAGGATGGAGGCGTGTTCCAGCCCCACCCCCCAAAATGATCGAAGCAACATTGCTTGGATCAGCTCGTGGAGTCTCCAACAACGGTGACCGAAAATCCTAACATCACAATTCGAAACGCAACAGCAAGATGTGAACCAAGCAATCAAAGGGAATAGCTACTAAACAACAGCAGGATCAGAAAGTGCAATTGTGGAACCACTAACCGCAAGATCTTGGTTAACATCCGAAGTGAGAACAGAGGTAACACAAGGTCGTCTAGTCCTCGTAATCCTGCTACGAGCTCTGAGGCTGTTCTTCAAGTGAAAACCCAATGACCTGTCCCTCAAACTAGCCCCAAAGAAGCTAGAACCTAAATTTGCAACACCTGCTCTGTTGACTCCAAGTGTTTGGGCATTCACAGTCAATGTTGGGCAGGCCATGGCTTAACCAACCTAGGATCCGAGGTTCAAATAATACTTGCAGAGATTGAACAAACAACAACCTACAATGCACCAAAAAAGAGCTAAGGTTCTGCAAATGTATATACCGTTTAAAATCAAACATAAGCAAATCATTACCAAAAAAACTAACAGCAAACACAGATAGAACTACACCAACAACAAAAACAAAAAGAAACCCAATAAAATTCCAAGTACCCAGATCAGATATGAACACAAAGATTAAGAGTTACAAGCAGACCGATTCCATAGAAATGGTGAACATCCAAAAGTTGAGAAAAAAATACATAAAAATTTCTAGGAAAAGAAGAGGTCAGAGGGTTAACAGAAAAGCAAGAAAGTAGGAAAATTTGTAAACGGTTCAGTGAAAGAGGAAGAGACTTGATCAAGCTCGAGCTTAAAGAGTGAATCGAACGTGAAAGGGAAGGAAATGTGGTTACTTGTTATTTTCTCTTCTTGTTGTGACTTGGAACAGCAATTTGTTGCTCAGATTTCCAGGATTGAGAGATTTATGGAAATAAATAATTAAATAAAAATGGCTGTTTGTTGATCGCTCTTTCCAAACTGGAGTGTCCGTTTCAGTTGTTCTATTTCTCAGTTTGTATTTTAATATTTCAAACCATAAATCTTAAATTATTATTTTACATTATCAGACCTTTCTTATAGTTCATAATTGAAAGAAAGTGATGTTCTTCTATACCTTTTGGAATTATTTTTTCAAATATATTTATCACATGCTTAATAGTACCCATACAAAATATCCATGAATTATTTACTAACAGCATCAATAGTAATTTATGGAAATGAGTTGCCACCTTAATTTCTTTGTTGTTGCAGTATCAGAATATATTGTGATATTATGATATTTATGTAATCAAAATAATAATTACAGTTTTAATTATTGAGCAAATGATACCATGTAAAGAAGCATATTACTATATATTATTGAATGAAATGATGAAGGGTGTAAAAATGGCTTTTCTTTTCATTTTACCAAAAGTTAAAAACATTGAAAGTAAATTGAAAACCAAGAAAGGAAAACAAAAGGTAGTGTTTATGTGAGTTAAAAGTTAGAATATACTCTACTTTTTTTTGGTAGCTTTCTTGAATGGAAACATGTTTATAAGAAGATCTGGATGGGATGCCATAGAAGAGTAGTCTAATTTTTAAAGTGTGAAGGCATTTAATTCCACACATACATCAATACATGTATATGTGCAATGCATGTGCTTAGCCGTCCATCACTATCTCATCTTTTATTACTAACCAGCAAGATTCATTTGACAATGCCACTTTAATTGTTATTGAATTGAAATGCAAGGGTTTATGAATGAACATCAAGTTAACAATATAGCTTTTTGGTTCACTCGAAAATTAGCTTTCCATGTTCATTTTCAAGGGCCCAATTTTATGAGTTTCAATTCACTAAAAAAGTAATAATTGTTGAGAGGGGACACGCAGCACATTATAATCTCTTCCTTTTGTTACATTTCACATGCTTCCCTTCATGACTCATCACCAATCTTCTTCTCTTCCACCAGCTGCCATATTTCAAATGGTTTACTACTACTTTTCTTATACTGGCACGTACAATATCAAACAATAAATACTATTTTTAGACGTGTCAACAAAACGGAATATACGGTGACAATTGCTTTACATGATAAAATAGAGATGACAATTTGGAGCTTCGGTTCAAATTTGTTCAAGTCTGGGTTTACAGAGCCTAACTCGGATCCAATTTAAAAAAATTTGGGCTCATTTTTTCACGTGTTGTAATGTGTTTTTACCTGTAAATTTGAGTTCAGATAGATGATTATATCCCAAAATATGTCAAAGTGAGAGCATAAATAGTTTTTAGAATTTTTACATGGAAGGGAAGAGGAATAGATACTACTCCTTGACCGAATCACTCCACATCCCAACACTTCTCCACGTTCTCTTCCAAAATCTTGTTTTGCTCATTTTTTGTTTTGTTTAATTTTTGATTTTATAATAAATATTAAAATCAACATCCCTCACTAGATCCTAGAAAATTCCATTCAGAACAGCAATGAATTAATTAATAAACAAAATCCAATAGCAACATAAGCCCATGCAGAAATTAAGGCCCAAACATAACAGCCCAATACAAAATGTCAAAATTATATCGAAACGTCGATGAAACAGAACCCACAAGACAAAAGCCACATCCACATAATCTAATCCTCATCGTCTTCCACTTCCATTTCCACACACAGCAACTGCAACTGCAACACGAGAGACATGGCGCTGAGTCTAACCAACTCGTTCCTCCAAATAGCTCCTCCTTCTCTCTCCGTCACGAAGGTAATTCCCCACAAACAACCCTAAACTCATTCAATTTTCTCAATTTTGTTCTCTCTAATCGGTTGCTTGATTGTGAACCAAGGTGTTCGGAGCGGGGAGCAATGGAGGTGGGGTCTACTGCCGGAAGAAGGACATCCACCCGCCGTTCTACAAGGACGCCAAGGTGTACTGCAAGGGAGAGCTTGTGTTGACCACCGGCGGGACCCAGAAGGAGTACATCGTCGACGTCTGGTCCGGCAACCACTCGTACTATCTCGGCGCGCGCGCCACCTACCTCGAAGACGCTGACCAGGTCGAGAAGTTCAGGAAGAAGTACGGTGATATTCCTGGAATATCGGAAGTTCCTGTTCTGACGGGTGAGCTGGTGCTACCTCCGCGCCGCAAGTTTCAAAAGAAGAAATGAGGGACTTTTGCTCTGAGGTAACACAAATCAATTGGAGTTTGCGTTTAGGGTTTTTCTGCTTTTGTTGGATTCTGTAATATGATCGATAGGTACTGATACATGTTGTGATTTTTTTTCTTGAAAAAAATGCATGCTTTGTGTTTGATAATATGCCTGTTTCAGATGTGAATTGTCTTTGATATGTTCCATGAGTTGAAATGAAAGTGTTAATGCCACAATTTTTACAATAGTTGATTCCAGATAGACCAGGTATTTTGCTGATCTTATGGAATGTCACACACGATAAAGTATCAGCAAGAGATAGGACTTCTTGTTAATTGCATTTTTGTTTTTAAGTTTATGTGTGTTTTTATGGGGACTGGACCGGTTGTAAGAAGAGTACGTAGTTGATATTGGAGAAGAATTGTGTTCTTTTAGTTGATGGTTGTACCAATCTCCCAAAGACTTAATAGCAAGCCAATTCCAGTTATCTCTCCTTAGAAACCATTTCACTGTGGATTCCAGAAGTCATTTGTATCTCTTCTTTTACTCTTGTGTAGCATGGTAAAAATTGCAGCATCAACGACAATTCCAAGAACATAGTTGTAAATTGTAATTCACTGATGTTGGTGACCACATTGATTTTATGCTTCACATACAATATAGGTAGAGGTCAGTATCAACAGTGCTATTGTAGTACATATGTGTATTATCCTTGATTCTGTATTTATTCACTATGAACCTAGGTTGTGAAACCAGAGAGGGAGAGGGGGAGAGGTAGAGAGAGAGACAGAGACTCTTGCTACCACTGATGGAGAAAGTTGGGACTTCTTCTCTGTTTCAATTTTCTCTCTTCTTTGCTCTCTCCCTTCTTTTATTTAGCAAGAGCTTAAAGAAATTTTTAGCCAGGGCAATCACTCAAGCAACTTTTTCTCCTTTGTCCGAGCTGAAGAAACTAGAGTTCCACGAAGAAATGTAAGGAATGAAAAAAAAAAACCAACCCCCTTTTTCATCTTTTGAAGGAGTAGCTATTACAAACAATGATCAACAAGAATGAAAAAAGTGTCCAACCCCTTTATCATCTTCGGAATGAATATTTATTCTCATTGATAAGGTGGTTGTGTGCTTTGATCGGCCAAGGAGTGACATCACCAATGATCACGGATTCATGGTACTCCTCATCCTTGAGAGGTTGGCCGATGTTGTGGATGTTCAGGTATTCCTCATCAGCGTACTCCAATCTGGAGCCGTACAGGTGTCACGCTTGCCTCCATGGCATAGCGTGGCACACGCCTTCGTTTGTCAAGTCTAGATCAAAATGGATGTTTACCCCTTGGCGTGGCATTGCTTGAGTTAGGAGAGACCTTCAGACTCCTTGTGTTCAACTTGACATAGCAACAATTTTGTGGGTGATGGGGGTAGTTAGTAAGACTTGCAGTATGGGAACATAGCTTGTGATCACTTGAAATGAGCAATACATGGACAGCAAGGTATGCATGGTCAGGTAATAGGAGTATAGGGTCCACACTGGGCATGCGCCATGGCCGTATGGGTGTGTTGGTAATCCGTATGTTTCCATCTCATGCCATCCTCTGATTATCTTTTTCACATTAATCTTCAAATAGGTTCCCCAATATTCTATGTAGCATCTAGTGCCTTTTGCTGTTTTTTTAAACAGAAAAGGAGAAAGCCCAAAAACTTTAATAGTGGAAAAGAGGTTATTATTGTGACCTTAATTATTATGTTATTACCATATATGTAGAAGTCGCTGTTAGAGTTTTTTTTTTCCCTTTCCCTAGTCAAGATCTTCACTTCCTCCGCAAAAGAAGCAATGTCAACTTTAGAGTTCTAAGGTAAATTTAGGTTCTGATTATGATCTCTGGGTTATGGCTAGGAAAGATATAATTAAGGAATATCTGTCATTAGAATTTGTTTGCCCGTCTCACTGAGAAGGATGCATTAAAGTTTAGGAAGAAGAGGGTGTAAGAAATTAAACTCAGAAGTTGCATGACAGACAATGGAAGCAACAATACATATAGTTGATAGTAACATCTGAAAATTCAACAGTTGAAGTAACAAAGGCATAAGCCTGCTCCTCCTAATCCTTCGCAAGCTCCAGAAGAGGCTCCCACGTCCCTGCAATGAGCGGCACAGCTGCCTGGTGTTGAACAGGACGCGTCGCTTGGTCTGGGGCAGATGGCTTGGGCTTCCACCATTAGTATCTCTGCATATTCCACAACACAATTAATTAATGTGTATCATCAGTAGCTATTTGTGAGATTCAGGAACGTACGTACCAGTGGAAACTAGAATGATGAGGAGTATCGGGAAGAAAAGAAGCTGCTTAGCCATGGATTAGATCACTACTACGTCCAATCAAATTGTTAGTGATGTATATGAAGAAGGGCATTGTATATTTATATAGTCCTTCTGATTTCCAAGTTGGCTTGTGTTCGATGGATGTATTGATCCGTTTGCGTTTGGTTTTATATGAAAAAACAAGGAACCGGCTGATAGAGAATCCTAGTCCAAGATTTACAACTACATATAAGTTTGATGCTGGTTGAAAATTTCACAATTTTGATGTTAGTTTGATTAGTAGCATTTGTTTGTTTCACTGATATAAACACTAAAATGTTGTAAGGAGTGTGACTGAAATTGTATTGGATAAAAAAAACACACTGATTAGATTATAGATACATATGGATCTGACAATGAGTGTCTAAATAGACCGGGCAAAAGGCCTAAACACCCCCATTTTAATGGGGTTATATTTTGAACACGCCAAATGCGGGCTTAGGAGGCTCTCCACTAATTTGTTTCATATTAAAAAAAAATCAAATAATGTTAATTAAAATTAAAATTGCAAAGCAGCTGTTTTTGTCTAGAGTTCCCAATCAGTGACTCAATAACATTGTCGTTTCGAGAGCCGGTTAAGTTTTTTTGTAAAACTGTTCTTATTTTTGGAGCGGCGACGGTTTCTTTGGTTTGCAGATATTGAATTGTAGTCTCTCGCTAAGACATCTAGCTCTTGCTTGATGCTAATAAAAAATCTAGCTCGTATTAGTTAAGGTGGTGGTAATGGGTGATATGACGTCTCAAGATTTGGGTTGAGTCGTAATGGTAATATGTTGTGAGCGTCTCTACATGATATTTTTAGAATGGCCTCGAAGGAGCTTGGATATGCGACATTGCCCTTTGTTATGCAAAAGGATTGGTTCGAATCAAAGCAGAAGAGAACAATACGTGAAAACTGAAAACAGGACAGCTCAACAAGTCTTTAAATCTAGTTTATCTGCACTCATTTTGCTATGATTTTAAACATTATAAGCAGACATTTTGTCTATGTCGACGTGATTAAGTCATCCTTAATGCTTGTTACTTGAATTGGACAACCGCTTTTTAATCTTGAAAAAACTGCTAATTTCTCAACGCTTGAGTCTTGATCCACCACCTTCCACCTGAACAACATTTCAATTTACATAGTGTTTTATCAGATAGTTTAATGCTAAAACATACAAATAAATTTCATAGACAATAAACAGAAATTTATATATCTTTCCTTGAAGCCTCAGTTAATTTATGTTAATAATGTATTATTAATTATATTGAGATATACTCACTTGTAAGTGGTGATGAGCCTATGCAGAAAAATTAACATCATAGACTTGGCCATGTTCAAACCCAGGCATGTCCTTCCTCCAATCCCAAATGCTAAGAAGCTGTAAGGAACTTTTGAATCATCCTATAAATTTACAAGAAAACAACATATAATTAAGTTAATTAATTTTGTAAGTGAGTCCATGTTCCATTAATTAAGAACTAAAAGAGAGGCTCACATCAAATCTTGAAGGATTGAAGGAGTTGGGGTCATTGTACACAGTTGGATCAAGGTGTATTGATCTAGTATCAATATTCACATTCCAACCTTTCTTAACCTCAAATCCTGTATAACACAAAATGTGTGTATAATGTGAATGATGTAAAAATTGTAAATCATTAATGGGTGTTATACAAATTAATGAATTAACCTTCAATCTCACAGTCTCTAAGTGCTACTCTGGGGAACCATGGAACTATAGATGCCATCCTCAAAGATTCTCTTACTACCTATTAGATAACAATGAGTTTCAGTTAAAGAGTTATTGGTTGAGACTCAGTCATGACACAATAGAAATGAATCGGGAAACTCATTGAAGTGAATATGAATATTAAATCGTGACGTGTCATCTTCTCGTTGGCTGACTATTCGCTAAATTTTGTTTTAAGTTAACATGTACACCTTTGATGCATATGGCATCTCATTGAGATCTTCTAGAGTCAAGCATGATTGGTTTGAAAGTTTCCTAGCAATGGGCAGATGCTGAGCCTGCAATATACACATGTTATAATAAATTGTTAATGAAAGCAATTATAGTTGTTGTTTAATGAAACTGATTTGATTTATGGACTGACCCTAAGTGCATCAAGAGTTGCTGGGTTTTCATCCAAGTACTTGACCATCCATGTGATGGCACTTGCTGTGGTGTCTTCACCAGCAATGATCATTGTCAAAATGTTATCTTTTATCTCTGCATCACTTAGCTGTTGATCAGATTGGTTCATTTGTACAAGATGGTCCAGAAAATCTTCTTCAGGATCAGCTTTCACTTTCCTCTGCTTTCTTCTTTCACAGATCTCTCTTTCCACTGTTCCCATTATTCTTTTTCTGGCCTGAAAATGGACACATACTTTCTCTCAAGATTCTAAAATCTAAATGGGCCACAAATTTGAAATTTCAACTAATCTAGATGTATATAATTACCTGAAGACCTTTGTAGAATCTGGTCCCTGGTAGCTTTAATGGGAAAGCAAGCATTGCTTCACAAACAAGGGTCACATCCTTTAGCAATATCTGAAGCTCATCATCACTCTCCAAACTCATCAACAACTTGCACATAGCTTTGAAGGTTATCTGCAGATATACACACATGTTTTCCAAACTCAACTCTCTGATAAAATATGTATTAGAGGTGACAGTTCGGATTTCATATTGATAAAGAGTGATATGAATCTTATCTAAAATGTGTTCGGATTAGATTGTGTCGGATTGAATCAGATTTCAGATTTTGGCGTAGAATGTGTGAATTTGTCTGATCCGTGATTTTGTAGATTCATAGAATCGAATCGGGCCCAAATTTAATGAGGCCGGTAAATGGATGCTAAGTTTTTTGGATTTTTAATAATTTCAATTAATCTATTAAAATTTTGAAATGGAAAATGCTAAAAGTTCCTTAATTATGTGGCAATCTAGGTCATATATACTTATATTTTTGTACTTTAAAATTAAGTTTTAACGAATAATAAATCAGCATATGATATCGTCACCTTCTTATGAATTTCTAGTGTAAAGCGTCTAGTTTATAAGACATGTCATAGACACACCATAAACACAACGTAATATTATTTAGCCAAATAATCAATAAAATAATTTATTTGTCATGTTCCATTAATTGACACATCATTTTATATAATAAAAAATTGGACAATATTTCAGTCATATAATGTTACTCTTTCGAAACAGTACCTTGAGTGCTTCTTGATGCACAACAACGGTGGCTTTCTCTTCCCAGGTGGTGAGCGAGTTGACAACGAGTTGATCAAAATGTTTGACAAATTGCAACAATGATTTTGCAGAGAACAAGCCGGCGAGACGGCTCCGGATAAGTTTGTGGTGGTGATGAGACGCACAGAGCAGGCTCCGGTGTCCTACAAGCTCCGAAATCGATTTCAAGTATCTCTTAGTGAACTTGTCTTGCTCGTTGTTCAATATCATCTTAACCGAGTCTGTGCTCGACACAAAAACATGCGTTTCTCCAAATATGTTGGTCTTGAAGCACTTCCCATACCTGCGACGTCGGATTCGGACAAATTCGTAGAAACCTCTAGCACTCTTTATGGCAGCCATGAATTGTAGGGTCTCCCCAATTAAGGGTAAGCCTAGGGTACCCGGAGGCGGAAGGGTACTACAATGAGTCCTTGATTCTCTACTATTTTTCTTGAAATAATATAAATATTTCAATGTTATCAAAGCTGCAAGAAGAAGAAGGAGAATATTATAGAAAATATAAGGATGTTCATGAAGATCAAGAACCGAAAGGTGAACTTGCAGCATCTTGCGATTGTTGTGCAAGATCATTGCTTGCACCAACATTGTTATATATTTTCTTGAAAGTTGAGGGTTTCGATCGAATTGGGAAGTGACAAGTGTAGGGTTGACAAAATTTGTGTCGTGTGTTTTGGGCGACAGGAGTGTGTTTGTATTCCCACAAAGCACCCAATTCTGTGGATCAATGGAGTGCATGGAAGAAATTTGATGATGGTGATGATGGCGATTACATTACAGTTTAGTGGATTTGCTGTTTCACCAATTGATGAAAGAGCTGACTAGCCACATATGTAACCAAGTTCTTGCAACAAGAACATATGTAGTAGTGTAGTACAACTCAAAGGAACTATTTTAACATAAAGACTATCACAATTCATGGGATGTTCATGAACATTCTTTGAGCTATTTCAACGTTCTTCACATGGGCTATATATAGTTAACTACCACATCAAGTCATTTGTTTGGGACTTTCTCTCCCTGAAAATTCTTTTTAGAGTCGTTGCCTAATAAGGTGTGCTTTGAATATATGGAAGTAGATTTTTAATGCTCAAGACAAATTTTCAAGCACACACCGGGAGGTGAACAATGCGCTACCCTTGTGCCTGCGTTAGGAACGTAGAAGTAAGAACCTAAGCCTCAAGTTCCACTCCCAAGGACCCAACCCTCTAGTTCGGTCCCACAAGACTACAACTTAAAATATTTTCAAGACTCGTACCCCTACACATGAATAAAAAGACAACAAATTTAAGTAAATTAAATTGATTCGAATCGAAAAAGCACATCAAGCTCTTTGACTCATTTTGCCCGACTGACATTTTGTGTAAGAAATTCCCCCGCAGTCATTCAATGTGTTGAGCCTTATTATATCTTCAAGTCTCTATATAACAATATCTAAAAAGGAAATATGAAATCCCATAAAATTAAAATTCAAAACACATGCCTGTAAAATAAAAAGTATAAAAACACATGGTTCACAATCAGACATAACACTCAAACTCACATACTAAAAACTAAATTGCACCGGTGGCCTGAAGATCCAACTTCAAACTATTTATTAAGTGCTAGTACGAGCCTAAACATAGATTAAGCAAACTAATTAAGCCTTTCTGGTGAAGGCAATGACCAAATTAGTATACTTAGTCCTGCTCTTGGACAAGTGCTGAACCACTAATTCTCGGTATATTCGAAACAAATCATCCATAATATGGTTTCCGAAACCATAACACTCCAGCATCGACTCCACAACGGCTCTAATTGTTTTAGCAACTCTCAGTCCGCTCACAACTGGATCGAATGTTGTGTTAACTTGGTAATTTCCTCCATCCCAGTCAATCTCTATTGCTTCCAATCGATCCACGTAAAAAGATCCTTCCATTTCTGCTTCTTGCACTATCTCTTCTGGGCATGGTGCGTAATACGGAGCGTTGAATGAATCAACCTTTTCTTCATCAACTAGGCCCTGTACGTACATTATCATAGATTTAGTGAATTTTATTAGTTAATTATGAATTGTAATTGTTATCATATATAGTTAATTATGGTACCTTTGATGCCAAAATCATGAGAGCTTGAGCTAGGAGCTCCCACTGGTAACAACTAGCTTCAGTGGTGGGATCGAGGCCTCTCCGGCCCATCAGTGACAGTACCATCCGTCCTCCGGCGACCATCTCCTCCGACCGGGACCTCAGAAACACTGAGAAATCATTGTGGAACTGGAGCGCGTACGCAGACAGTACACTCTCTGGGCTGCTCTTGGATATATAAATCTTTCCCTTGTTCATTGTCTTGTCTTGCAGCTCTAGAGGAATCTACAATGAAGGTACAAGTGTAAATATATAGTATATACTACATAAACTAATATTTTCTTCATGATGATGTAAGTGTTCTCTAAAATGAATGTCAAATTACTATTTTTTTTTTTTTGTAAGTTATACATAAATTACAATTGATATTATTAAGATAAGATTGTTGAAATGGTACAATGATTTCAAGCATCAATGTACACTTAATAGATGTAGAACACATCGTGTACCTCACATCAGTAATTTTTTTTTTTTTTTTTTATAACATACATCAGTAGTTACACTAATGTCAATATACAATCATCATAATGACGAAACTCCTACATGCGATGCAATTATAATAGAGAATTAACATTTGGGGATTTAAATGAGAATGATATTTTTATTTCAAAATTATAATATATATAGTTAATAAAAGTAAATATTTTCGATGAATAGTTAAGTAATATAACATGTTACTCCGTACAAATACATATTCTAACCTCTGAATTTGCATTAAAAGAAAAAGTTATAAAATCCCACGTCGTTATAAAGGACATATAGGTAGGGATAGGGGTTGGAAACCTATTAGAAAGCTCATGAAAGCTGTATTTATTCTCGCATAATATATATCATTGTCAAATGTAAATATCTCGATGAAAAACATGTTTTACACTATTTATTTGAATATCGTGATGGAAGTCTATTTTAAACCAAGACCCTTGTTATCCACAAGTTCCTCAATAATTCACAAACACCAAAAGCAGATAATTGTGTGTCTGTTAGAGGTCTCATTCAATGAATTGACATATATATTACCTTTTTTTTTCTCTTTAAGCATGTATATTTGTTTGTTTAGATTGACTTGTATATTTTATAAATAAATATTCTTTTTTCTTTATAAGCTATATTTAGATGCTTAATACTATTTATATAATAAATTAGTTGATTTTTTCCACTTTGATACATCGTGTGTCCATAGACATAAAAGAAAAGTTTTGAAAGCTAATTGCTATCCAAAGTAGGGGCTGTGCCACTACAAAAAAACTCGCTATGTGTGAACTTTTCAGTCACAAATTTGTGAATTTCACACACAAATTGTTATTTGTGACGGAACTGTGGCAGAATATTTTTGTGACAGAAATTTCCGTCACAAATATATATCTGTGACAGAAGTTATGATTTTGTAACAATTTATGACGAAATTGTGACAAAAATTTTTTCATACAGATTCCCGTCGCAGATTGCAGCTTTTTTTTAATGGACACAACGCAATAAATATCTATCCATGGAAAGGTCAGCCAAGCCGCTTATACCTTACGCACAAACAGCCAAATTGCATGCATATTATGACATCAACAGATTCAACCTGTTCTCGATCAATTAATTTAATTAATTACCTGAGAGAGCCAGTGGAGACTAGAAGAAGAGTGCAAGAAATGCACGCTCTTGCTGGGGAAAATCCTCCCGTAGAACGACCCGGGCACTCCCAACACGAAACACGAACCCAACCCGCCATCCTTGAGCTTCTTGTAGAAGTCGGGCAGCGACACGAACACGTTGTTGAAGTCGTTGGTGAAGAGATCGTTGAGGTACACCGTGAACTCCGGCGTGCCGCTGCGTCCAAGGGACCGGCATTTGCGGTGCACCATGTCTATAATCTCCGAGATGACAACCAAAGTGTTGGGTCCGGAAGAGCAACCCAAGTCCGCAATTCCCATACTCTCGGGAATACCAATCTTCGAACCCAACATTTCTTCTAGGGCTTCTTCAATTACAGGCTTTCCCAAGGATATAATCGTTTTCTAAAAATAATCAAGAAATGGTTATTTAACGTTAAAAACTATGCTAAGCTAGCTATTATTGAAAAGAAAACATAGGAGCTACGTTAAGGACCTGAACAGTAGAGTTTTTGGCATAACTGGTCTCTCCAGCTCCAGCGTTCATGTGAAGTGCTTTCACAACTTCCATTTCTGCAAATTATATGGATCTGCAAAAATAGTGAAGCAGAACCACTGACAAGTTCCTATGATGTTTTGTGTTCCTTAACAAAATGGGAGTAGTAGGGCACATTTATAGGAACTAGGATGTATTATGTACACGTACGGACATGTAACCAAAAGTCGTCATAATAAACATATGTGAAATTGAAGTTACGTCAAATGAAAAAAAGTGTTTTCATGGACCACAAATATTAATGTCTGAATTTACTTTATCGTTGAAAATGAATTCTTTTTTGTACTTGCATGGAAGCCAATTTGGCAATTTTGGTATCGAGTTCTACACCCTTGAGCTTCCCTAATTTCAAAAGTTGAACTAAAATGTAGGCTTAAACTGTTTTTTATAATTACATGATGATCCCAGAAATTGGTGCATGTTTATATTCACAATCACAAGAATTTACTATCTTTCTTGATTAATTATATGTTGTCTAATTTAAGAGTAGTGGCGCAGTTGGCAACACAGACTGCATGAGAGGGAAGAGTGATTGCTTTCGATCCCCGCTCAACACACTCATAGAAAAGGTGAAGACTTTAACCGTGAACAAGCATCGAATAAAGATTAATCTGGGTGTGGTAAAACGGCTTAAAGGTGTCAACCACGAGTGTGCGGACCAGATCTGGAACCCTATAGTATAAAACCGAAAAATAATTATCTTATTTTTTTATAAACAAAAATAATTATCTTTTGTCTAATAGAATTACTGCACATACTCTCTTTTTTATCTTTATCTTTTTTTACTTTTTTTATAACCGGTTGACCATAATAGTTACTAAGAAATACTTTGAAACTAGTTTTGTTACCCGGCTATGCTCGGGTTTGCATCACATCGATCGATCTAAGCATCTTGTATTTGTATTGATTCGTAATTGATTTAAGTACTTTAAGATC
>JAYMTF010002188.1:0-19276 GCA_036897485.1 Pelargonium nanum | reverse complement strand
ATATTGTAATTTTTTAAAATACACATGTGCACCTTATTATGAAAAGGCACAGCTCCAAAAAGAGGGTTGTGCCATTGTGCGGTGTTAATGTTGTTGATTATATTACTATCTAGTGCAACTAATGTGTACTTAAATGTTATATGTTAGGAAGATTCTAACTCCATTTCTGTGAAATGCAGTGGAAGCTTCACTTATTTGAGCTTGAGCAGGAGTTGAAAATTGACCCTCCCATTAAATATGTTCTCTACGAGGTATTTTACCTCTTATCTGCTGTCAGTTTGTCCCCCTACTAGCTTGGTCCATACATATTCTTTCTGTCATTTTGTGATAACTAATTTACCATAGCACAATATCTATAGCTGCTGCCAAATAAACGTCACTTTTTTCTCTGCTTAGGAATGTTGGGAGAGTGAATGAATCATGAATGCACTCTGTTAGTTATTTGAATTGCTTGTCTTCTCAGTATTTCAACATATGTGGTGCAGGATGATAGAAGCAAAAATTGGCGAGTTCAGGCAGTGGCAGTTTCTCCTGATAACTTTGAGAGCCGGAAGCCTCTTCCATCTCAGTGGCGAGGTCTTATGAATGAAGAACTCTCAAGAGAATCTGGGATCCCTGGTTGTGTATTTGTTCATATGAGTGGATTCATTGGTGGAAATCAAACTTACGAGGGTGCGCTTGCCATGGCAAAAAATGGTTTGAAGCTAGTACAAGAGAACTGAAACTGATGGCGTCTTAATCAACCTGATGTTTTACTGCATTTTAGTTTAATCATCACTAGCAGTTAGCAGCAATTTTGGTGCTTTATCAGATGTTATTGTGGTAAACCTTCTCCGATTCATATTCATACAGAGTATTGAAACAGAATTTGCACATGTCTGAGATGTATTTTGTGTTACAGACATGTGTGTAGTATTTTAACTCATGAAGTTCCAATCTTTTGTTTAATCTTCATTTTAAGTACTGCATGTATGCTTCATTAATCCTAGGTCACAGGCTGGCCATGTTAGCATGTGAAATCCTTGAAGTTCTCTGAACTGTAAATATTATATTGAACTGTAAAGTTCTGATGTGTCTGATGAAGTTTGGAGGAAAAAAAAATGTAATTGAGCCGATCAGAGTTTATTGCAAGGCAACAAAGTAAAACCTCATTCATTAACTTTCCCTTATCTTTTTGGTCAATATATTCAATTCCCTTAAAAGATTCCCAAATCCCAATTGCCAAACTTAAAAAAAAAAAAAAAAATTGTGTGTTTTTGATCTCTTGTCTTCAGTAATTTACTTAATTTCTGATAAAACCCACAAGCAGTCACTACCACACTTCATTTCCCATTTGCTGGTTTGCAGTTTATAGCATCAGACAATCAGTGAGTCATGGCTGCTATTGGTTGCTCAACGTATTCATCTCCAAAACCCATCTCCTTCTGTCTCTCCAAAACCCTACCTTTCTCCTTCCCCAAATCACCCTCTACTCTCAAAGTCAAAACCCTAAACCCCATTTCCACTTTCCAATCCCTGACCCCACTCAACTCCAAAAAAACCTCCTCCTCCGATCTCTCTCCCATCAGCATCGCCGATGCCTCCACCACCACCGCCTCCTCATCCCTCAAATCCCGCCTCCACAATGGCGAAACCTTGTACGGCATGTTCCTCCTCAGCTTCTCTCCAACCCTCGCCGAGATCGCCGGTCTAGCCGGATACGACTTCGTCGTCGTCGACATGGAGCACGGCCCCGGCGGCATCTCCGAAGCCCTCTCCTGCCTCCGCGCTCTCGCCGCCGCCCGCACCCCCGCTATTCTCCGCCTCCCGGAGAGCTGCCCCACCTGGGCCAAGAAGGCCCTCGACCTGGGCCCTCAGGGCATCATGTTCCCCATGATCGAGAGCGCCAAAGCTGCCAAAAAGGCCGTCTCGTACTGCCGGTTCCCTCCCGCCGGAGTCCGTGGATCGGCCCACACGGTGGTTAGAGCGTCAAGCTACGGGATCGACGAAGGGTATCTGAGTAATTACGAGGACGAGCTTCTGATCATGTGCCAGGTCGAATCGGTGGAAGGCGTCAAGAAGATAGAAGATATCGCCGCCGTCGATGGGGTCGACTGCATTCAGATGGGCCCATTGGATCTCAGTGCGAGCATGGGATACTTGTGGGATCCAGGCCACAAGAAGGTCAGGGAGATGATGAGGGTTGCAGAGAAGGCAGTGCTCGATAGCAAGCCCGGAAAACAGAACGGCGGTGGCGGGGCGTATCTCGCAGGGTTCGCCATGCCTCACGACAGGCCCGACAATCTGAGGGCTCGAGGATATCACATGGTGTCCGGTGCTGTGGATGTGGGGCTGTTCAGGAGTGCTGTGGTGGAAGATGTGAGGAAGTTCAAGTTGAGCTTGACTAACAGCTCCGACGACGAGGAAGACAATAAAGAAGAAGATGCCGATGAGAAGTACTGGAGCGAATGAGAGGTTCTTCCAAAATACAAGTTGTGTTTCCTTTTTTTTCATTTGTGTTGTTGGCTCCTGATAGATTTAGATGTTTGTAAATTTTGCTGCATACTCTATCTCTATGTGCAGGCAACAAACAACTTGTAGTTCATTCATAGCATGCCAAATGATATTGGGTTTTGGATTTACTGTTCAATAAGTGTCTTCAGGTCTTTGATGATATCTCAGTAGGACTTGAGAAAGATGATTCATATTTACATCCATAATATCATTTTAGACTTCCCCATAATGGTAAGCTAGCTAGGTAATGGTAGATAGTGTTCAAATGGTTGTTTTTATGTGTTACAGTAGATGATAGAATCATGATGATGGTTGTGGTTTAATCATAAACCAGAGTATAGACCAGGAGCATAGTGGGAAACTATGTATTGTCTATGGCACTGCCCTAGCTTGACTTAGATATGAGTAACACATATCAGGCTTAGCCTTGTTCTGTTCTTTGGTTCTTGACAAAGCTCTAGTCTTACAGATTCACACTACTTATTTGGCTTGATACTGCATGCATCTATTTTTTGAATTCAAAATTGTTTAATTGTCATTAATCATTTCATAATCTGTTGGCTTAATCATCACTTCATCATTATCTATAGCTTTCTCTCGCGATGCTAGACTCTTCTGTTTGCTTGTGACACCTGTGATACATTGCTCACTAGAAGTTGGCAGCTGGTTTGCATTTTACACTGGTCTTCACTTCAACCATCACAAATGCCAGCCATGCCGGAGTGGCAATCCAAATAAACTAGATCATCATCTGTTGTTGGCATCCACAACAGGGCCTTAATGATCATGTCAACCTCAGCTAAGAACAAGACTATTTCCACTCCCACGCCTCTCAAAGCTCGTCTCAAGAATGGTGATACTCTCTATGGCCTCTTCCTCCTCAGCTTCTCCCCCACTCTTGCTGAAATTGCCGGCCACGCTGGTTATGATTTTGTTGTCATTGACATGGAACATGGCCCCGGTGGCATCTCTGAAGCCCTACCCTGCCTCCATGCTCTTGCTGCCACGCAAACTCCTGCCATCCTCCGGCTGCCAGAGAATTCTTCAACGTGGGCCAAGAAAGCTCTCGATTTAGGTCCACAGGGTATCATGATTCCAATGATCAACGATTCAGAGTCAGCTAGAGATGCCGTATCATATTGCAGGTATCCACCTGCCGGAGTACGTGGGGCGGCACACCCAATTGTGAGAGCTTCAAAGTACGGGATTGATGAAGAGTATTTAAAAAAGTGTGAAGATGAGTTGCTGATAATGTGCCAGGTTGAAACAGAGGAAGCAGTGAAAAGGGTTGAAGAGATTGCAGCTGTAGATGGGGTGGATTGCATTATGATCGGGCCATTGGATTTGAGTGCAAGCATGGGGTGCCTGCAGGAACCCGGGAACGAGAAGGTGGCCCAGATGCTGAAAGTGGCAGAGAAGGCAGTGTTGGAACAGAAGGCTCGGTCCAGGGGGGGTTTATATTTGGCTGGCTTTGCTTTGCCTCATGACGATGCTGAGGGGCTTAAGAGGCGCGGCTACGACATGGTTTGTGGTGCTGTTGATGTGGGGCTGTTCAGGAATGCTGCTGTTGAGGATGTGAAGAGGTTTAAAGGCTAAATTGCAGTGCAAGATCAAGATTCAAGAAGCCTTCTCCTTTGCTCTTTAAGTCATACATTGTTGTTGCTATGCATCTTGTTCTTGCTTGTGAGCAAGAGTTTGATATCTTGTTCTTAGTCTCTTTCAGGTTATCTAGTAATTAACCAGGCACTGCTATTAGTATCTTTTTAAAAGCAAGTTGTTGGGATATTTTCTAAATTTGACCATCTGATTAGATAAATTGGTTTAGCGTCTCTTTCATTATACAGGGCTCTAAGAGGACAAGACAAGCACATCCTTGGTCCAACAATTTGCCATTTCAGCGCATAAATGTATGCGAGTCCTCTACATCATCATTAAGACTTGTAAATGGCAAGAACCTTCCTAATCACTACATAAATTATCCTTGGACCTTCCTAATTGCGCATTAACATATTACATATGGCTGGTCGAAATGCATGTTCGGGTCAAAAACGACTTTGTCAAATCTATGGTAGAGATGATTAGGTCAAGTGGTTTTAAAAGGTCCTCTAGTTTACTTGATTGAAGCTTAATCTTAATTAAAACCTTAATTTTATTACAAGTTGGAGGAAAAATAATATCTACTAAAGAGTTACTACGTTTAAGTCTCCAAGTTAATGCTAATACTAATTAATTTATTGTAAAGTTATTATTGACAATTCATGCATAATTTTTTAACTTAAACCTCAAACAATGTATTAATTTGCGGAATCCATCAACACTAGCTCAACTATATCTAACGGACCAACAAGACCAATCCACCTTACCGGACCTGACACAAAATAAGACGACCGAGTTAACTCATGAGCCATCTTGTTCGCAGACCGACGAACAAAACAAAATTTTAAAGATACAAACTGATCCTCGATCTCTAATATGTCACCTATAATTAGTCCAAAAACACTGAAATCTTGCCTCGTGAACTTCAAGCTTCAATAAACTGCTGCGCATCTGGCTCACCAATGATCGAACCCCATCCGCGCTCTGCTACCCAACTTATAGTCTCCCAAACGATAGAATCATAGCATTTATATTAAAACAAAATGCAAATCGAACATAACACTAATTTTGAGACCGACAAGTTTAAGTTAAGTGTAACAACACGAAATTGATAACAAAAAGTCACATTGGGACACAATAATCATGTATCAATTTGTTTTACTGAACCGGTCGGTTATGATCTGGATCTAGATCATAAACCGACCAGATGACAAAAGCCACTGGAAAAGGGGAAATAAATAAGAATCCCCGGGAAGTCATGATTCCAAAGGCCTTGCAATTTACACTAGACGCATTTTCATTTGCATCTCCATTTTGAGCCTCATGACATGACCAGTCCCTTTTAACATCCCTATCTCTATATCTGCTGCTTCTTCGTTCTACTCTCTCTGCCTCTACCGATCGATCTGATCTGCTGCAACGACAATGGAGCTATTCTACTTTATGGTGTTCGGTGGCCTCTCGGTGGTGGTAGCGATCGTGGAGTTCAGTAAATCTAGCAAAGATCGCATCAACACCTCACCTACTTTCAATTCCTTTAAGAACAATTACCTCTTTGTCTACTCTCTCATGATGGGTAAAGCTCAGATCTGCCATTTTCTTCTTTTTTTTCTCCTTTGTTTTTTCATTTAATTTATAGTGATCAGATGTTCTTACATTATTTATCTGATCAGCCAATTGAGGTCAGTGCTGTTTTGTCAATTTCGATCTAGGGTTTTAACTGCTTCCTTTTTGCTAGACATGGTATTGGGTTTAGTTAGTCTGTGAAGAAAATGGAATTGATGCTTTTGTTGGTTAGACAAAGCCAGTCATCATTAGGGTCAGCTGAGTGGATGTGTGCTGAATTGGTTTGGGGGTTTAATTCTTTATCTTGTAATTAATATGGTATCTGCTCCACCTGTGTTAGCTTGATCTGTTTAATGTAGCTGGTGAAATTTTCTTCTTTCTTGCTTTGCTGCTTCATTTCAAGAATATTATAATATGTACATTCAATTGGTCAGTTATCACATTGGCATAAGCAATTGCTGGTCTTAGTTGTTATAAATGCTCAATTGGTAGAATGTTAATGCCAGTTCCTTTGGCAATTTTCACCTTTTATCTTTCAAACTTATTGGATGGATTTTGGCAACAGCTGGGGACTGGTTGCAGGGCCCATATGTTTATTATCTATACAGTACATATGGGTATGGAAAGGGGGAGATTGGGCAACTCTTCATTGCTGGTTTTGGGTCCTCTATGTTATTTGGGACAATTGTTGGATCTCTGGCTGACAAACAGTAAGATTTTCCATGAGTTCACTCTATTATTATTGTTCACTTGTTCACTTGTATGGGTTCCTAACAAGTCAGATGGAAAATTCAGGGGCCGGAAGCGAGCTTGTGTTACTTACTGCATAACTTACATCCTCAGCTGTGTCACCAAACATTCTCCTCAGTACAAAGTTTTAATGCTTGGACGGGTGTTGGGAGGCATTGCCACTTCTCTGCTCTTTTCAGCCTTCGAATCATGGCTTGTCGCAGAACACAATAAGGTGCGTCATTTTGCCTCCCTAGTCCGTTGCTCTCATGTAATTTCTTAATAAAGGCAAGATTGACCTAGAAAAATGTTAGCAAGCTTTAATCCAAATTCTATCGTTTATTTAAGAGGCCGCATTAAAATTACTTTGGCAAAATTCTTTCAGAAATCAAGTATAATCTGTTCCAGATGATGATTGAGTAAGAATGTTGGTTCTGCTTAATTGATTTCTCCATCAGTAAAAAAAAAAAAAATCTGTCATTATTGGGTTGTTGTATTTTATTATTGTTGTTGTTTTTGTTTTAAGCTTCTGTACCACCTCATTATTGACTTCCACTTTATGATTTTTCTTTTGTTATGTTTTGCAGAGGGGTTTTGAACAACAATGGCTGTCAGTAACATTCTCTAAGGCTATATTTCTTGGAAATGGTTTAGTTGCCATTTTATCTGGTTTGTTTGGGAATCTACTTGTAGATACTCTGGCATTGGGCCCTGTTGCTCCATTTGATGCTGCTGGTTGCTTTCTTGCGATCGGCATGGCAGTAATACTGTCGTCATGGGGTGAAAACTATGGAGACCCTTCAGATAACAAGGACTTGCTTTCCCAATTCAAGGGTGCTGCTGTTGCTATTGCTTCTGGTGATTCACTAACTTCTTTTCTTTATGATATATGTCAAATTTATGGCAAACCTTTATTCTCCCATTTCTATATTTGTGGGATATTCTATTAATACTAAGTTTCTTGTGGGATCATCACCAGATGAGAAAATTGCATTGTTGGGTGCCATACAATCCTTATTTGAAGGTTCCATGTACACCTTTGTCTTCCTGTGGACCCCCGCTCTGAGTCCAAACGATGAGGAAATTCCACATGGATTCATATTTGCAACATTCATGCTAGCTTCCATGTTAGGAAGCTCTATCGCATCTCGACTTTTGGCTCACTCTTCCCCAAGAGTTGAGAGCTACATGCAGATTGTCTTTGGAGTATCTGCTGTGTCTCTTTTGCTTCCCATCATAACAACTGTATGTTGTAAAATCTGATTCTTCAACTTTTACCCCTTACATGAATAGGCACTGCATAATATTTGTTATTATTGGAAATTATTGTCGTTATTGTAACTGATATCATTTCTGAACAGTTCTTGGTTACTCCTTCTGACGTGAAAGGAGGAGGCATCTCATTTGGAGGATGTCTCCAGCTTCTTGGCTTCTGCACATTTGAGGCCTGCGTGGGGATATTCTGGCCATCTATCATGAAGATGAGATCCCAATACATTCCAGAGGAGGCTAGAAGTACCATAATGAATTTCTTCCGCATTCCACTCAACATTTTTGTGTGTGTTGTTTTGTACAATGTGAGTGTTTCAATTCCCTTTTTTATTTTTTAGTTGCAAAAATCTTATAAATGATTTCAGGAGTCATGCCCTTAGACCTTGGCTCGTGCTTTTGATTTTTGAAGGTTAATGCATTTCCCATCACCATCATGTTCGGCATGTGCTCTATTTTCCTTTGTGTGGCATCACTATTGCAGAGGCGACTCATGGTGATATCAGAGAACCCAAAGTCAAGTAAGTCTTATACTTCCATTGGAATTATGCTATTTTGCTTGCCTTTTTGAAATCTTAGAACAAATATGTTTAAATTTTTATCGATGTTACGGGACTAGCATTCTCCTTTCTTTTCTTTTCTACACATCATAAGATGTCTTTTTGGAACTTGAACTTTCTGATTTCAATTTGAAACACTCCAATATGGTTATCCTTGCCTCCTTGGACTTGTTAGTAATTGATGAACTTATTGTTATCCCTTTACAGGAACGCAAGACTGGACAGCAATGAAGGAGAAAGACACCGAGGCTGAGCCATTGAATGCCTAATTGATGTTGGAAGGAATAAACATGTGGAGTTAATTGAAGGTTGCCAGTGTCGACCTTTTCTCATTTTGAACTGTTAGAGCTGTTCCATCAATAAGTACGAGGGCGGAGAGGTGTGGATTACCCTTTTTGACATGAAAGGGGTTCATAGATTGAGTAGGTGATGCCTTTAAGGTCAAATGATTTTTGTGTAAAAGGAAAAGGAAAAGGAAAAAGAAAATAGATTTACTGGTTTTAGATCATTTTTTTGTGAATTAGATCATGGTGGCATCAATTACTGTAACCTGGTAGTGCACAGGTTTGGCTTACTGCAGAAATTAGAACTCTTAGATGTTCTTAAGGAGATTAAATATATATGAATATTTCTTGTATTTTCACTATTTTTTTATTTGCCATTGGCCATGGTTTCTGTGTCTCATTTTTGTTATGGTATAATCCATAAGTGATTTTTTCTTCAAAAAGGTTTGTGGACACTATTTAATCAATTTGGATTTCTACTTCACCACTGGAGAAGGTCACTGAAAAGATGCAGAAGCTCCACATTTCTGTACCCTCTGGTAATGTTATTGGATCTGCAGCATGTGGTCTATTGAGTGCCATAATGTAAAGAACAAACCAAGTTTAACTTTCTTGAGTGGCCAAACTTTTGGCTTTTTTCAATATTAGATTGGTGAAAAAAGTGGGACACAGATAAATGACCAAAAGAAAATTTCTTCTCCACAATATAATGATTGCTGTTTTAGTTGGAAACCATACCAGGAATACATAAATTTAGTAACTAATACTAATACATCTACAAAACTTAAGGTAGGGCTTGCCCTCTTAAACTCTAATACTCATTCATTCAGCCAGCCATGGGATCAACATCTATGGCCATTGGCTTTTCTTCGGAAGTGTAAGGTGCCTCAATATTCTCCCCAAAATCTACCTCCATTGCAGATGGCCTTGGAGGGGATGCCGGCTGCACCTCCACATCTGGGTAAGCAGCCTTAAACCTTGCCCGCAGACCTTCATCTACCAATCTTACCCCACTTAACTGATTCCCCAGCGACATCCACCTGACACCAGTCAAAACACACTAATATGATCCCCAACTCACCATATCAAACTTATTTTGTAAAACAAAAATATATCTTCAACAGTCTATTAAACAAGATGAACAACTATGGGCCAAGAGATCTCACCCAGCCTGTGTGTTATGCATACGGGCAAACAATTCCAGCTTCCGTGTCCTTGGGCTTATCCTCTCCAGTAATGGATACATCTGCAGTAAAAACTTTCCTTAGCTAAAGTATACATCTGATAAACCAGTACCGTTGATTGCACACAAATACTAAAAAGTACATGTAAACAGCTCAGGAAGAAGAATGAGACAATACTAATAGTTTTGAGATGACAAATAAGTAAAGGTCTTATGAGACATATTCTGCTTGCTTACCTCATCTGGCTTGCGACTCGTCTCTCTAACCTCAGCAACAATGACGTCAGTATCAATATTCCGGTTTACTTCTGGATTTCCCTTTATTCCAACAAGGCAATGCTCCTTACTATGATTGAGCCAGTGGCCTGTGCGGCCAGTTCTAATTATCCGCTGGAGTTGATTAGTCTTAACCCAAATGATCTCTTCAACCCGCTTGTAACCCCAAAGTTCTAAACTGCAAGAAACATAGAGAACTTAATGTGAGGCAGTAATACATTCACATGAAATGTACATTTAGCTTCTATAGCAGAGACATCCATCAAAGATGGTTGCTAACACGGGACTAAAACTGAACCACATACCATTCTCGTCCAAGCTCCATAGCACGTCCAGTCACCCAAAGGAATATTAAACCATCAGTCTGCAATGCTGGAACATTAAGATTGCGCATTTCATCATCAGCCATTGTTCCATAAGGAAGTTCCATATGAATGTCCCATGGTGGATCCGCCATTATAACTCCAAATTGACCTAAAATATCCATCCTAAAATTCCGAATATCACAGTTGATCCATTGTGGTTCACCAAGTTCTACTTCTGAACAATATTCAGCACGCTGAGGCTTTAATTGTTTGGGAGGAGCTGTAGTCCCCATCATCATGGGCGGCACATCTGGTGTTGGATCAAGCTCATAATGTACGTACTTGCATGTCTATCAACAAATAAAACAATGTAATTGAAATTAATAATCTATATGAAAACTCACTAATTTTCAATGTCATAAAGGAGGAAATCTACCTTCATGTGACGGCATGTATCTAGAAAAGAACAGTCCCCTAAATTCACGTCTGTATGCGGAGCAATAATTCGCCGAAAATGAACCTGAAATGAAAGGACTCAGTAGGAATCAATATAGACAACACACGAGTGAGTTAATAGTACAGGTGATCCATGTAAAGCTAATGTATTTGTTAATTAGGGGGGTGGAATGACAGCAATTAGCTAATTGCTACAGGTGATCCAAGCCGAAAACAAATCTAAGTGGCTTTCCATGAAAAATATTTATTTTCTCAGGCAAGGAAAAGCAAAGTCAATTTCAAATGACTCTTTCATGAGCTACTTCAAGGAACAAACTGTGAGACAAAAGCCGAATCACTACAGTCCGCAAGCCAATTAACAAAACATAACAGAAACCTGAGTTTTTCATGCACAATCTTAGGAAATAAATAGGGTTATATAACATAACAGGACTAAAAACCCTAACAGGGCACTCCATGCTTGAGACTTCTATTCAAAATTGTCCTTTTTACCTTTCTCATTCAAGCATCCTCCACATTATAGACAGCAAGTTAATATAGACGTTTATAACAATAAACAAACCACTCTACTCATCAGTCATCAGTTAGTAAATTCTTATATAAGCCCTAGGTACTCCATAATAATGTGCTGGTCCTCAAATTAAATCAAGTGGGAACCAATAAATGGCAATTTGGGCACAGTCCTCAATTCAACATTTCATATTATGCAGGCAGCAGCAAGGTTGAAACCAATGTAAGTTAATCTTTGGTCAGGTACACATGTAAGTGAAGAAGTATCTTTGTTGAGATTTACATATTCTATAAGCCATTTGCTCTAGCAGTTGATGACAGTCGAAATAGTACTTCATTCCCAGAGTTTGTTTAATATTAGAGCAGTAACTATAGTCGGGGTTATAAACACTCTTGGGATGCTAACGAACCATACAAGCATACAATACTTACTAACCTTCTCACATGCTATGTAGGAAGCAGTCTGGCGTCGGCAATCCTCTTTTGTTAGGGAAGAACAATACTCCTTCAGTTGAGATCCACCTTTTGTTTTAAACTGAAAATCAAATTGTTAAAAAAAAAATCAATTACATAATTTGTTAACAATAGAAAAATTGAACTTAATTGATCAGAAATGGCTCTTCATTGTTGGCAACAGCTATCAATAAAAGCATAGTAACCTGTGGAAAACAAGGGAAGCTAAATTTATGAACTTACACTTCTAACATATTAGACCTGATATGATAAAGCCAATGCTGCATGTAACTTCAGCAACATTTAGTAAGCAAAAGATAGAAGTACTGAACACGTTGCTACAAACTACCATCAATTACTAAACAACCCTTAAAGTTCCTTCAGTATTCCTAATCATCTATATGTGCATGCAATTTAGCAGATGTGTGCAAACCTTCCACACTGAAAAGCATAAATTTATCACCATGTTCTTAAACAGGCTCACTAACACAGTAAAAGTGTATCACAAATTTATTTGGAATCTCAAGTACCTTGGCAGCCACAGCAGTTTCCTTTGCAGTTGGCCGATGAATAAGGTCCAAAAGTTCCTCTCCGGTTTTGGATTTCTGCAATTCCTTAAAAGACTTCTTGTTCAACAATGCCTCGAGATCCTTCAAATCATCTTCTTCACTTCTCGGCTTCTGAGGCATTGCGTTACCCCCGCCCATTGGTGAATTTGGTCCCAAAGGAGGTCTATGCATTGAGGGAACACCCATTCCTCTTGGCATTCCCATCATGCCCATTACTCTAGGAGTGCCCCTTGGTCCAATCATCGAACCAAGAGGTCCAGTACCTGGAAACATAGGCGGCAATCCCGACATATGGGGATCGCCAGGTCCCATCCACATATCCGGCATTGGTCTGGGAACAGGCCCTCCCATTCCAAAAGCTCCAGCATTGGCATCAACCCCACTAGTATTGGTCAATTGCTGACCCTGATTCTGATTCACATCCCCTGAACTTGACTCCTGGCACTGATTGCTCTCTGGCAATTCCTTGACAAGCCTAGTCCGGTCAATCTCCAAAACCATAACCCTAGACTTGCCGCTGACTACAAACTCCTCCAACTGAACCCCTCCATTATCCTCCGCCATCGACCTCAAAGCCATTTCCACCGCCAGTATCGCACCGGACTCCCCTCCCAGCTCCCTCAGCGCCGCCTTCTCTGCCGCCGTGGCGTTCTGGTCATTCTCCAGCTTCCTCAGCACCGTGGACGAATCAATAGGCGAGAAGGGAACCCTTTCCAGCAAGCAAACCGCCACCATTGCCCGAACCACCGACAGGGGGCTTCCGGTATCATCAATGGAGAACTTGTCACTGTCGGATCCGCGAATTGGGTTCGAATCGGGAGAGGGTTTAGGGTTTTGGGACTTGGGAGATGCGGGGTTGGAGCGGGCATCTGGGCTCGCGGAGCGGGTGACGGTTTTTTTGGGGACGGGGATGGTGGGATTAGGGTTAGGGAGAGAGGGTATAGGAGTGAAGGGTCGATTGTTGAAGGAAGAGACGACCTTGAGGGAGAGATCGAGAGAGGGGACGATGTCGGGGACGATGGATTGCAGAGAAGCAAGGAGGTCCAGCTGGGTTTTGCGTTGGGACTCGATGCGAGCTTCGAGCTGTTGACGCATGTCTTTGATGGTAGCTATGGCTAGGTTCTCTTCGTTTCCATCAGATACAGCTTCCATTGCCCTCTGTGTAATAAATTCGAAAGCGGTTGCTGTTGAAATGGGCGGTTTTATGGTTGCCGGAGAGTGGTGGCTCAACGCACTGTGACAAACAAGACAACGGCTTCGGCTTAGGTTCTGATCCTCGGCTTCTTTTTCCAATCGCTTCTCCTACTCGTCGGACTCGGGTTCAATTTTCTTTTCTCCAACAAAACAAAGTTTCCTCTTTTATTAGGCCCAACCGCCATATAGGCCCAAAACAGAAAGCAAATGTATGTGCATGTTGCCTCTTTTACTAATCCAAATGCTTGCTCTCAGACTAGGAGGTTGCTAAGTTATTGATATCAGACATGTTGTTTAGGAAACAATTCCTCAAAAGACATGCTTTCACCTTAATAGTTACATGTTTTACCTTTACTTTTAGAAGTTTCATATAATGCTATTGTATATTTGGATGGTACATCCTGTATCTTTTGGCAAATCAGAGTTCTTGGCTCGACTGGAGAGCATAACATTTGTTTTAAAGGCAAAACTTGTTGCTAATAGAATGATCACAAATGAATTCCACTTGTCGTCATTATCTCTGATCTGTATGTTGATCTCACACTACAGGAAAAAAAATTGTGATCCGCGGTGCGTGTATAAAATACTCCTAATAGATTATAGAATACAAAATTGAGTGAGTTTCTTGATTTCTGACTCATAGATATATATTGGCAGTTTTTCGTAAATTAGTCAGCTTTGCATAATATGTAGCGTTGAAATCGGCTTTTTTTGTACAGCAGGTTCAAAATATCAGTTGTCCTTCATCACTTTGTGTAATGAAATACACATGTTATGTCCTATTTTGAGTGAGTAGCTACTTGGCTGTATTTGCTTTGTTACAAGAAGCCTGTGATTGACTGTAAAGATGTATTTTATGAATTTGATGTGTATAATGGACCACCTCTTGTATGAACCAAAGGATTTTAATGTTAAATGGTGTTTGGTTGGTTTTGGTTCACCTTAGGATAATCATCTTTACACAGTTGCTGAAGATTTATTTATGAATATAAATACTGTAATTCACAAGGAAACTTGTTATTTGATTGTGGTAAACTTTTTATCACTTTACTAAAGCATTGCAAGATTAATGAAGAAGTTGCATTTGCTGCTTATATAAATGAAGACCTCCTGTAAAGCATGATTAAGCACAAGACAAGTAAAACAGTTGCATCTGATAAATAAAGCCAAAAATATATGTTAAAATCCATCAACGTCTATGGACCATTTCTGGAAATGGCAACTGTAACCATTGAACTCTAGAGAAAATTTAAGACAAATATGTACCAGATGATAAGATGCCATCTCTTTATAGAATTAAGGTATTCTGATATTCAATAGTTTCAATGGAAAACAAGAACTAAGTAAAAATTTTAGGGGAAAAGGGTAAAAGAAAGAAAACAATCCTAGGAATTTACCATCAAAGAACAGATGTTTTCTTCTTGGCTACCCACTTCTTTTTCGCATTTTGAATGGCTTCTTCTCTCATTCTCCAAAGTTCACAAAAACATTGGCGGTATTGTGAATCAATCGCATCCAGCTCCAGCTGTAGGTCATCACACGCATCTTTATCAACAAGTGATAGAGAACTGATGCTTGACAAGCTCAGATTTCTTGACGTGCCATAGTAGGATTCGGATAATGATATTTCTGAGTTTTTTGTGGACTTGCTGATCATACGAGATTCACCATTATCTTCGCATCTCCTCTCTCTATGTTCACTGAGATCATAAGCACCAAAATCTGAATGGGAATTGTAGCCATCCAATCCTTTATAGCCTTCAAGAACGGATTCAGCAGACCCTAAAGGTTTGTTATTACCAGCATCTGAGATCATTGTGCCGTAGTCTGCAGACATATATGAAATTGCTGACCCCTGAGTGCTTTGATCTTTCACATTAGCATGACACTTTGACAAGGTTCTAATTTTTTCCTCTTTAGGAGAATTCTCATCTGAACTATTTGCTTCTAGGGAATGTTTCCTGCCAGGTGTGAGCTGCACAATCAGGTTGTGAATTAAATCAGCTATGACAGCCACATCTTCATTTGACAATTCAAGTTGTTCAACCATCTCCCCAGCTATAGAGAATGCAGTATCAGAATCAAGGTAAAACTCAAAATGGATATTCCTGGCCCTACCTGTCAGAAAGGCAGAAAAATATTGGATCAACTTGATAGTTCAATAGTATAAGAACCATTATGTACAACAAATTTACTTACCATGCGAATCAGTCATGCGCAATGTCAATGAAATTGTATTCTCATCGGTTTTTTCCCCCTTCAACCTGAATTCGTTGTTCTCAGTTAAACTTTTAAGTTCCAGAGTTAAAAATTGAGGAGTTCCATTGATGTTTTTTGTGCAAGAGCTATCAGAAAGCTTCTTCTGGTTAGCATCTATGTCCATGGAAATAGGTTGAGCCTGCGGCAAGTTCACTAATTTGGACTTCAGATTAGGTAACAGCACGGGAACAACAAGGGGCTCCTTTGAATTTTCAGTTGCAAGGAATGGATCCTTCAAGAGTTCCACTGCAGGCAACCTCATAGATGCTTCAACCAGACACTTCTCAATGAATTGCTTAACCTGGGGATCATTCACTTTGCCGAGGGAAGCAGGCTTTATGCCCTACAACAAATGAAGTTAATTTTTTTTTTTTTTTTTGTAAGAATCATTTTGAGGAATAGATTGTGAAGATATATGGAGATTTTCAGGTTTTGTTTACTTACAGAGGTAACCTTCTTATAAATTTGTGCAGGATTCTTGCACTCACTGTATGGGTATTCACATGTAACCATCTCCAACATGCACAGGCCAAAAGAATAAATGTCGACAAGTTCATTATACTCCTCTTCATAAAGCTCTGGAGCCATGAATTCAGGAGTGCCTATAACACTTCGCGCAGTGGGTTGCTGCATGACAATTGCCAATCCAAGATCTCCAATTTTAACTTCTCCATTATTTCCATTGACAAATATATTGTCACATTTCAGATCTCTGTGAGTAATGGGAGGATTGTGACTATGCAGATATTGTAAACCTCGAAGAATCTGCCTAGCCCAGTTTTTTATGGCCTTCATGTCAACATTCTTGTGCTTTCTACGATATCTGCAAGCCAAAATAACTTAGAATGGTATAAATAAACATGGAAACTAGCCAATATACAAAAGAAAACTCAGAATTCATAAAATGGAACTCACTGCCTCAAACTCCCAGACGTAAACAACTCAGTAATCATATTAATAGTTTTGTTCTTGTCGTCAACCCAAGAGTAGTAGAACTTGATGATGTTGTCATGTTTCAATGATTTCAGCAGGTGAACCTCCGTATATAGTCTTCCAAGTTGCTCTGGTGACTGCAATACATCTTCAATAGTAATTTGATTCCAAGCAACTTCAATTCCATCAGCTTCATCGAATGCTCTATATCTACATGAAGCATGAAAAAACTAAAGCTACAAAACTATTCTCAACTTAAAAACTGGTATTGAACAAAACTTGCAAGATAGATCTGAGGAAACATACACAGTCTTGAAAGCTCCTTTTCCCAAAATATCATTATACTGAAGTGATTAACACAACAAACAAAAATCAGATCACTAATTTCAATGGAATAAAGACAACAAATGATAAAAGTAAATCGTCTGTTAAAGGGTGCAACTCAACAAAAGAAGAAAAAGAACACACTTTATTGTACTAGACAATATTATAAATTAAAATAAAACAATCAGTTATCTTCATTTGACTTGAACCACTGACAATGTGAAACAAATAACAACTGCTCTGATAATAAAAAATGATTTTCCCTCTTAGTTTTTCTCTTGTTAATGGCCAGCGCAATAACATTATCTCTACCCTCTGTAATTAAGGTGATGATCCAAATCTACATAGATTAAAAATCATTACATAAAACTCAGTCTAAAAGCTCCAAAAACTAGAATATGTGTATATAAAAATCTAAAATATCACTTCTGATAACCTCGGGACAGAAGAAAACAGAGCGTTCCAACAGCTGCAATCCACATACCAGAAATATTTTAATAATCGTAAATCAAATATAAGAAAATCAGAGCCCACGATTCCTATTGTTTAATATTCACTTTCTCGGGTACCAAACAGACTGTAAGAGTAGAAATAACACCAGCAGGAATCACATCCAAATCAATTACAATGCAGAGCAAAGGTATCAAAAGGACGAAGCGATACCCGTACGTATCGACCGGTTGGATCCTTCTCAGCAAAGTCATCGTCCACAGCCTCTGATTCACTAACTAACGAAGAACCTGTGCATGAATTCATCGCGACAGCAACAATAAAAAGCAACAAAAATCGCATAAAAAAAACAAAGGCCCAACCAGAGAATCTTAAAACAAAATTATACTAATTTTCTTTAAAAAAAAACAAAGCAATGTTAAAGGAATTTGAATTTGGCCCCAACTGGAAGCAAGAAGGAGGAGGAGGAGACGAAGAAGAGAAAGTTTTCAGAAAAAGCCTCGCAAGCAATAGAGTAGGAATCAAATGCCGATTGAAATCGGAATCGGCAGCCGTCGGCGACGGAGCAGGGAAGGGATGGTTCCAGTAGCGAATCCATTCCCCGAAGTGGAGGTGCGATCGGAACCGTTAGCAACATCTTTATACTCATCCCAGAATCAGCCATATCGCTATCCACATCTTTTTGGTGATGACACCACCAATATGGCAATAGATTAGAACCCTAAAATCTGGGGCGTGATTTTGGGACGGATTGCGAGCAAAAGAGAGATTCGAAGGAGCTGGTGAAAAATTGGAAACAAAAAATGGAGAAGACGTTGCTGTTGGTGGCTGGTGGTGTTGTGCTGTGTTGTATGTTATTGTTGGTATGGTAGGTCTGTCTCCTTGGAGGTAATATATTTGAGAGTCCAAAACTTCGATACGACGTCCCATCCATCATTATCGTCAACTGTAACGGCATAACTGAACTTTTGTAACCAGGCCCATTCCCATCTACCCAACTACCAATTAATATATCCGGCCCATTTTATTTCCAAATTTATCTGGCCCAATTAATTTATAATTACGTATGCTTAAGTGTGTCCCGTGTTGAGTGCGTACATGTTATATGTGTTGCAACACGACTAATCAATCATACGTGTATGTTTTGAAGGCTTAACACGAACATTACGAGATTACAAAATACGTGAGCTTAAATATGCTAATTTTATATCATGTATGTGTTACGACACGAATTACCAAGTCCGATTGTAAGTGCGGAATGTGCATGCCTACTATAGTTGGAATTTGACATTTACATTGTACTTACAGACTACGTTGAAGTGAAACATGCATAATTATGTAATTCAATCACGGAGAAAAATAATTTGGAAACCAATATTTATAATCCAAATCAAATTTATAAAATGGCAACAATATATTTTCATGCACACATGGGGGGAATTACCGTGGAACCAGTATTTACTATCCAAAAGAAAATTTATAGGTGGAAAGAATCTACTTTCGTATACTCGGTTAAAGTTTGGTAATAAATTAATTTCTGTTAATTATTTTGCCATAAGATAGGTGGTTGATTGTAAACCAATATTTCGGTGCATGAAATATGCTAGTAAACTAATTAGTGTAACCGAATCACTTTACTACGATTACATTTACTTATGGTGATAAATCCAAACCTAAAAGAGATAAATCCACACCTTTTTAACATACTTTCCAAAAATACCCTTATTAAATTAACAGTTCTTCACGGATTTCAAGAGTAGACTCCACAATGATAATTAACTAATTTAATACACTTATTTAATGTTTCTTTCTTTAAAACGTTTTCCTCCTATTATTTTCCTTTTCTCGATACACACATAAATGCTTT
>JAYMTF010002187.1:0-19278 GCA_036897485.1 Pelargonium nanum | reverse complement strand
AGCACAAAACTGCTCCTAATCTTTTCATGATTATGAGCTATTTTTGAGAAGTTAATCCAAACACCCTCCTACTGTTTCAAATTTTTAGCTTCAAAACAAGGCACACTTATACATAACCATTTAAACATAATGCTACACATTTCTGAAATTGAACAGCTTAGAGAAAATGTCCAAAGCAAAATAGTAGCAAGTGTTGATACACTTTTCAACCAAGTAAAACCATGCCCTTCTCCAATTAGGATTGATGTAGAGAACTGCTGCTATTCCCAGTAACATGGCCATGTAATTCACCACAAAACTCACATAGAACACATTTATGTCGATCCAACCATCCTGTTCCTGTCCTTCAACGTTAGGCTTGTCTGGTTTTTTGGTGCAACTGTTGTGCAATGGAGGTCCACAAAGAAGAGGATTGCCCTCATAACTGCTTTCCTCAAAGGTACCAAACTGGCCAGTTCTGTCTGGTACGGGACCAGACAAATTGTTGTGTGCCACACTGAAGATCGCCAAAAAGTTCAGCTCAGTCAGTTCAGAGGGGATGCTTCCCTCCAAGTTGTTGTACGAAAGATCTAAACTCTCAATCTGACTTAGATTTGAGAATGTTGTGGGGATTGATCCAATTAGATTGTTGTGTGACAGGTTGAGTGTGTAGATCAGACTTAAGTTCCCCATATCAGATGGTATTTCACCGGTCAATTTGTTGCAGGACAGGTCGATTCCTGACATCAAAATCAGGTTCCCTCGCATATAAGAATCTAACCTTGTCTTCATTCTAAACTCTACCTGCCCCACAAGATCAATACACACAAAGTAGTAAGCATTTTTTGCATCAGTACTATCATAAAAAAAATTATCTCTTCCTTGAAACTTTGTGTTCCCTATGTATTCAAATGCTGTTTTTGATTTGATTCTGTACATAGAATCAAGAAGATTAAATAAATGTGTTTTCAGTGTTGTGGCCTTGAAAGTTATGTTACTGAAGCAAGGAGGTATGGGACCGGAAAGATCATTGCCTGACAGATCTACAAGGCTTAACATAGGCAGGTGACACAGTTGAATGGGAATATCACCTCCAAAATGATTAGCTCTCAGCAGGACAACACTCAAATCAGGAGATCTACTTAACCAACTCGGAATTGTGCCGGTCAAGTTGTTGTCACTCAGATCTAATGTCACCAACTCATTGCTGTTGTGAAATGCACCAGTCAATGGACCACTGAGCTTATTTTTATTGAGATAGACATGGATCAGATGTTGAGAGCCAAGACAAGATGGTATGGAGCCAGAAAGATTGTTCTCTGATAAGTCCAAATACTCAAGGAACTCAATTTGACAAAATTCTGGTGGAATAGGACCGTCAAAGTGATTGTTGGACAAGGAAAGTCCTTGCATTTGCATCATGGATCGTGGAAGGTTACCGGACAAGTAATTATAACTGAGATCCAATACAGCAAGACGACGGTTTAAATATGGGATATCTGATATGTTTCCCACAAAGTTGTTGTTGGCCATATAAAGATATGTCAAGTCAACAAAGTTTAGGCTTGCTGGAGAGATTTCACCTTTCAAATTGTTATCGGAGAGCTTGAGAAACCATAATGAGATGCAACCCATGGCCAATGATTCCGGCAATGCCCCAGATAACTTGTTGCCGGACAAGTCTAAAACCTGTAAAGACTTGAGATTGCCAAAAGATGGAGGAATATCACCTTCAAGCGCGTTAGTTGACATGTTTAAACTTTCCACATTCGGGAAGACTGAGCTGAAGTTGGCTGGAATTAGACCCGGGATTTTCATGTTGGAGAAATCTAGCATTGTAATGTAAGGATTAGGATGCGCTGGCAACTGAAGAGACCCCACGTAGCGGTTTTGTCTGAGGTAAATTGCTTTCAATCTCGTATTGTTCAGAAACAACCAGACCGGAAACAATCCCCCAAAGTTGTTGAAGGACAGATCAAGTATTCTCAAGTCATGTTGGTGGAAGAGGAAATTGGGAAGTTTTGTGACCAAATCCTTGCTCTTTGAGGTACAGTTTGACAGACTAAAAACCTTAAGCTGGAAGCTTGGATAAAATTCTTCTATTTTTTCTCTCACTAGTTCATTGCTATCGCCGAAGAAGACCTTGAGGCTTGAGTGGTTAGCAAATGACTTGAATGAATCTGGGATTTGGAACATGTTGTCTGAAATAGAAAGATATTCAAGGGAATGAAGATGTGCAAGAGGGGATGAGGCTATATTTCCATGGAACTGATTGCCCTCAATGTCCAAGACTCGAAGAGACGATAAGTTTCCTAAACAAGAAGGAAGCATTCCTTTGAAATTGTTTCGACTGAGATCTAGCTCCTCAAGCTTCTTCAGTTTACAAAAACCTGAAAAATGAATCAATAAATTGGGAACGGTCCATCGAAGAGTTGATCGTATTCGGAGGCAGATTGAATAGAAGGAAGCAATAACAAACCTTCAGGAGGCAGTGCGCCATTGAGATTGCAGGCACGCAAAGACAGAACTTTCAGAGAAGTCATTGCTCCAATGCTTTCCAGAAAATTCTTGCTCTTGTCAAGAGAAGCTTGATCCAAGAACAACTCTTCGATCTTGCTCAAATTCTGCAAGTCTAGGTAAAATCTAAGGGGATCATAATCATATGAACATAAATGAAAGATGCGTGATAAGTACTGAGAACTTGTATGTATATATTTGAGGGGAAACTGTGAAGAATCTTACGAACTTGTCACTTAAACCACATAAGTACTTGATTAACACCGTTTTTGTTTCAAGAGATGGAAGGTATTTTAGTATTTTTCTTATAAAGGAATGGTATGTGATATGCCTGTTTTTGATGGTACACGAAGCACACTAAAGTTGTTTGTTTTGTCCACGTGTTAGGAAAATTGAGTTTGAATTTGTCCAAGTGTTCAAGTGAGACTTGGACCCTTGGGGACGGTTGTCAATGTACAAGGTCTAATGTCAATGGGCGTTGGGCGATGACTAATGTACATCGGGTTTCAGACTTGGGGTCTAACACCCGTGACCTGTGCGAGGCAACACACCAAATAACGATGACCTTGGTAGTGGTTTGGTCTAAATCTGTAACCTAAGCCTTTCTCCACCTGCTGCATGTATGTGATTTACATCTTAATTTTATTTTTTATTTTTTTGCAGAACTGAGTACATATTAAAGATGCTCAAAAACAAGAATCAAATACCTTGGACAGATCCAAAACTTTGGAAGCTGTTGTTGTTCAAAACCAACTCCTTCAAACTAGTGCTCTGATTCAGTTCTGCCAAGTTGTGAAAAACATGTATGGATCATAGATTACACCATAAAAAGCTTGAAATTTGAATATACATACATACATATATATAATTACTATTACCTTGAATTATTCTAGTGGGAACTGATTCAAGTTGCAACAAACCAATCCTCTCTTCCTCCAAGCAACCACAAAAGCAAGGCCACAACCCATCTAGTAAAACTAAAACCAACCACCACTTGAGCTTCACCCCCATCTCCCAACTCTCTCTCTCTCTCTCTCTCTCTCTCTATATATATATATATATATAATATATATATATATCTTGATTCTCTTTCACTTTAGTCTTTGTCATTGTAATAACTGACAAGACCTTGACCTACTAGACTAATGGAGGTGGCTTTGAATTTTCTTCTTCTCTAAAAATTGAGTCTTTGTTCATGCAAATCCACTGTCCCCACACGCCACGACTTTAATTGTTGCACTCTCATTTGCAAATCTTGAATGGTTCAACTCACACAATCACTGTTATATGCATTTAGACTATCCTTCTTTTCCACAAATCAATTATTTCATTTATTAAATAATGTACAAAGATGAAGTACTTACATATATAGACATAAATAACAAAGATGTACATTTTGAATTGCAACAAATAAGAACTGTCATTGGTGTACATATTGCAATCTCAAGTATGGTTTCAATATTCAATGGAAAAGAACAAAACAAAAACAAAACAAAAATCTCCAAGACTCTAACAACCCACAATACGTACCAACATATCTGCAAATAAGTACACAAAAACGTAAGTTAGTAATAAATTATGATCATCAAGCTGATATATAAAGATCATGTCACTAAGCCAATTAGTTTATGTTTGTTTACCTTAATCATGAACCTCATGAACATCCAGAGCACATCCTTCATCGCCAACTGTACTAAATAATACACCACTTTCCATATCCTCCAACATGTAATCAGTGGCATCAAGATTTATATGCTTACTAAGCTTCAAAAATTACTAACAGATAAATTAAAAGAGCAGCTTTGAAGAAGAGCACTTTGTTGTACAATTCACCCAGCAAGACACCAAACCCCTCAGGCCGGGCTGCCTAGTTTGCAAGGCATCGCTTTCCCGATGTTGCAGAACTCCTACAAACTCCTCTGAGCTTAGATTCCCGTCGCGATTTGAATCGAACACATGATATATTATGTCAACAACACTGTCTGTGATAGTAACACCACATACCTTGTATAGAGCAAACCACACCATTAGTGCTTACAACTATTTACAAGCTAAAAGAGTTAGGAATGAATTTATGGGGATTGGTACATACATGGGATGCAGCTCTCTGGAAATCACTCTTTGTCAACAATCCATTCATTTTTCCATAGCTGAAAATGGCCAGAGACAAAGACTGTAGTTTCTTTCGCAGCTCTGCAAAATCCTTGAATTCCTCGAATGTTATGCGTTTGTCTCTGATCTGTGGCTCAGTGTCTATTTGATCAACCCGATCAAGGAACTTGTTAATGTGCTTCACGTCAGCAGACGCAACTAATGACAAGGCAAAGTCTTTAGCTGATATGGTTCCTTTTGAGCTGTAGTCGTAATGGGTAAACTCCAGCACCAATATCTATACAATTTGAAAAAAGAGTTTCAATTTCTGAGAACTCAACTAGTAGATCATAGAATGAAAACAGAAGCCTATTAGTGTGTTTATGTGTGTGTGAAGGAGAAAGAAGAGACAACCACTTACTTCCTCATGCAAGTCTCTCAAAAACTGGACAAATCTTTCATGTTTTAGACAGGCTTTGCCATCATTCCCAAAAAAGTATTCCAGCAGGCCTGCATCTTCTATAGAATCTGCAACCTTAAGCCCTAGCCGCCGTCCATCCCTGTGCTGAACTCCTTGTCTATTTTGTGCTCGCATCAAAGCCATCACTTTCTTGAACTCCTCCCTGTCGATCTCTCTTTTGAATTGAATACAATAAGTTCAATATATATACAAACCAGCAAGTGACGAGGAAGCATTAGCATCTATTAATATAAATGACAATTCTTCAATGAAACTCAACTATCATGACAACTACTAACGAAAAACTGAATGGATATACCGAACTATATGTAATCCGTATGTTACACATTATGTCATTATCTTGTATTGCACAAACTACTTTTGGCATATGATGGATGGACAAAATACTCACCCATTATTGTCCAGGTCAAACATTTTGAATGCCACAGAAAAGCTTGATTCAGGAATGCTGAGTAGTGTAACAAAAAATATGTACCTGGCATTGTGAATTTCAAAGACTGTTAAAAGACATGATTTTAAGATTGTGGGCTCATAAATTTCTAGCAAGGTTAATGAGAGAAATGACACTCACTCAGCAAAAGATATAAGCCCATCATTGTTTGTATCGAAAAGCATAAAAAACTTGGAAGGAGGACAATGTAACTCGCTAGGAACTCGTTCCCCTCTCAGAAATCCCTCTCTCACACGGTCTGATTCAGATGGTGGAAATACCGGGACAACTGCTCTCATCAAGTCTGCAGGTCTCATATAAACATCTCCCTCTGGAGTTTTAAGGGATGCGAAGTACGCAAAAATCTGAAAGGAAAACAAATTAAGCCACATAACTATTCTCAAGTATTACATTGCAATGCATCAAAATATGTACTCACACAATACATATAATTACAATAGCTTTTCAAGATTTCCCACATATCAAAATCTATTGATAAATTTGATACCTTCTCCGGTGGACTTTGGATCCTAATTCGCTTCTCATAATTGAAAAAAACCCTTCTCCTATATGACTCTGAAACAACAAAAGGTACATAGTTAATTATCCTTAAATGCGCGAAACCCTCAAAAAGATCATATGGATCATATGTAGAGTTGATTACTTCATTGCGACATTTCATCGAACACCTTATCTACGCAATTGAGGAAGCTAATTGATTCATTACCTCCAAACAAGAACCATCCAGGACTCTTTTCGGGACTCGAATAGGGATGCTGACCAGCATCATTTGGCACCAATGCGGTGGACGAGTCTCTAGGATAATCAGCAAAAGACAAAAATGAATTTGTATTAGGAGCAGAAGAACCTGAAAACCAATAAGAAAAGCCTAAGGTCGACCCAACAAGCACAACCCCAGAAACTGATCTCAGAAAGGAATCGAAAGCATCATCGTCCCCGTGGCCGCTCCGATTGCCGCGGATGGATCTGGGCGGAGAAGAAGCCCAGGGTGAGGCTGAGCCAGCTTGTGCCTGGTTGGTCAACAAGCGAGCTGCTCCGGCGAGCCGTTGGTTAGCGATGGCTTGACAAGCGGACAATGAAGATTTCCTTAACATGGTATAGATAATTTAGCAATTGCAATTTGATAAAATTCTCTGAGGGTGTTGAGATGGTTATATGTAAAGTGCTTGGCCAAGTTGTGGTGGTTTGGCGGGAATATCGGTCTTTGATTATTGACTCAAATTTTGTAACGACTTTTTCAAAAGTTAGTTATGGATTATATATAAGGGCTTAGCTGCTAAGGATACTAAATACTCATATGTAATTTTTGTTTTTAATTAATAAGTAATATCATCCTTAAGCAACAAATTAACATCCGAGAAGGTGTCCCCTAGGGGATGGCGTAATGTTCAAAACACACATCTCCATGTGGAAGGTTGTGGGTCCAACTCACATAGCGTCGGGTGGGGTGAGATTTGGAGTTAAATGGGAGAGCTACCCCATGTTGTGTAGCTCAACTGATTAAAAAACATCAAGGAAGGTTAGACAAGGAAAACGAGAACCGTGCGAGCATATGTCACTCGATTCGCAAACCTCCTCGATTCTGAACACAAAATCTATATATACTACTAAACCAAGCAGATATAGATATGATACCTTGAACTAGCAGGCCAGAGGCACGAACATCCTCCCCGATCTTCAGTGCGTTAATAACTTGCAACGAATCAGCTTCAACTATCAAACTCGACCAAACTCAAAGTTTCGCAAATTAAAATAGCTTCGATCATATTTGTTTCCGCAACTCCAACCTAAGCACAACAACCTTCACCTCAACAATGACCAACGCTATCCACCACCCACCCAGCACCATAACGACAAGCATCTCCGAAAATCGCACCATCAACATTTAATTTTAAAAAATCAGTTGTTGAAACTCATTCATATGACTTATTAATTGTCGTTTTTGGCGCTATTGTATCGCATTTTATATATATAAAAACATTTAGCTAAATATTGACACAATATTGGCTACAAAAGTTAACTAGGATTGTTTTGTTTCCATGTACAACAACAAGAGAAAACAAAAGCATCTCTTAAATGCTAGTAAGATTTTTGTTAGACACAACATCATAGAAAAGTGTGCTTTGAGTTAGGTGAAGAGTGAATACTATTTTGATGCATTGAACCCAAAATTTATGGCACAATATATGTGAAGTATAGTCCATATGGGTCACATAGATTGGCATAAAATGGTGTAGTAGGTTTCTCAATTTTGTCTACAAATTGACTCATTCCCCAACCTACCCTTTAAATATTTTGCTATTATTGTAAAACTTATTGACATCAGCCCCAGCAAAATGGTCTTTTCATTAAACCTTTTGCCAATTTTATGGTCCCCTCTAGCTATTAAATTCATACCTGCCCAATTACAATAAAGTTTTAGTACCTACAAATTAAAAATTAATGTATTTTCCTCAAATATTGACTACTTTTCAATCCACAATTTTCCACCCATATGGAGAAAATTGGATTGGACGACCTTTGTTCTGAAGATTCGATTTGGTGAGTCCAATTTCTAATATTATGGTACGTTATTTTTATTTCATTTAATACATGTTCTAGTGGACCACACTTTTTAAACCTACTCACACCTGCCCACTCAATTTTCTCAATCTTGGGTCCTTGACAATTTTATTTATTTTAAATGTAGATGTGGACTATGGCCACCAAGTCACCAAGAAATGTAATGAAAAGTTAATTGTATTGTTTTTTTCACAATATATCATTTGTACTATATAAAAAGGTGGGTTTAATATTTCATATTATAAAACTAAACTATTGCAGAGATGTTGTTGATTATCTGTTCGTGACGATATATGTTAATTTTGAGACAAAAATATATTAAAAAAATGTGACACTCATTTTTAGTTAGATAAGATAAAATTTATAAAAAAAAATTGAGAGATAATTTCAAAATTATATAAGCTTAATAATAAATTTTTATGTGGGCAATGGTAAAAAAACATTTTAAACTAATGGGTCAAACTATAAAAAAATGTAGGAGAAAATCTTAAAAATAGTAAGGACATATATAAAAAATAAAATAAAATGTACGTAAACTGAGATCGTGGGAAGAGCTCTCGGATTCGATCCTCGCTAAATACATCCATGAAGAGGGGTGAAGAAGCTTGTGACTATGCCCTACCCATAACCGGATTAAACCAGTGGTTTACAAAATAAAAAACAATGGGTGTAATTGCCCCAAAACACCATACATAGATCCGTTTCTAGCTTCAATAATTATCTTGCTAGGAATAATCACATTTCTAATTTTGATTTTAATGGGTAAACTAAAATCTCATATTTTTCCATAAACGAGCATTATTTCATGTAACTCTTTTGATGAAAAGCAAAAATAGAACAAAAGTAGTTGAGGTTTATGATGTTGCATAGAAGTCAGGACACGTAAAACCCTAAACCCTAAGCTAAGACTAATATTAGTAGAGAAATTAATTAAAAGTAGTTTAATTTAAAAATAGGCCGGTGGTGTAACCTTATAGCTAGAGTTAATAAGGTAGGCATGTGAATGCAATTAGGACAACCACCAAAATGATGATAATAATAACACAATTGGTCTAGTTTTGCAGCTCAATATTCAAATCTTCCAATTTAATACTCATTTCTACCCATCTCCCATTTTATAAATTGCAGTCAAGACTAGCACCACATAAAGCCAATCACCATTACAATATTGAATCTCATCCTCACAACCAATTTGGTAACATTGGTCACTCATTTATTTTGGCCTTTATTAGTCATGACCAAATGTCACACTATGCACATAACTATCTTTAATGTTTCACACAATATTTTGAATTATTATTATTATATTGTCTCAGTGAGTGGTTTTCTTTAAGTATATATTCAAATGCTACAAACAAAAATCACAGTAGTGTAATATGGAAACCTCTCGATAGCAAAGTTTTGTATGTAAATAAAAACTATTTCGCTCATGATCATCTTTTGTCTACTTTAGATAGAACAAGGAGATCAACAATATGGAAGTGTAATAATTTTAATTATGTAAATCTTACAAATAATGAATGAAGTTCTATGTTAGTATATAGTCAAATGCTACAAACAAAAACCATAATAGTGTAATTTTGAAATATTTTATTTAAGTAATTCAAACTCATTATAGTTGTTCTTATTACCAAGTGTGTGCGTCAACTGACCAGAGTTGTTCCAACTTAACATGTTGTTTTAAGTTCGAGTCTATGATAATGCAATTGCGTTAAAACTTGGTAGCAAGAGTTTCGTTACTCTTGTGGTATTCTCATACTCAAAGGAAGATTAGCATGAGTGTAATACCACAACAAGAGAAACAATGTTTAGTTACGAAATTTCAGGTCGTTTATCACTGAAATTTTGTGGGTTGTTCCAGTTTTGTGACGGACTAGCGATGAGCTTCTATCTGTTGCTATTGGACACGTCGATGATGGTCGGAGACTGATTTCCATCACAATTAACCATGCCATGACACATAAAATTGGAAGAGTATTGTGGGTAATTTCCACAATCCTCCCCTCTAGCAATGTCACTCTCAATCCCAACTACCATCCAAAATCCAATAAAAGAGAAGAGAGAGCCTCAATAAACTGCCACTTACCCACCACATTTCCACTTCTTATCTACAATTTCCCTTTATATTTATACACACACACTACATTACAATATCATCACATTTCCAATCCAACACCATCAACTAACACAACATAACAAACATGGACTGGTTCTCATGGCTCTCCAAGACCTCCTTGGACCCATCCCTCGTCTACGACTACGGCCTCGCCTTCGCGCGCAACGAGCTCCACTCCGACGACCTCGCCTACTTCAACCACGAGTTCCTCCAGAGCATGGGCATCTCCGTCGCCAAGCACCGCCTCGAGATCCTCAAGCTCGCCCGGAAAGACGCCGGACCCAGCCCCCGCTCCCTCTCCGGCCTCATCCTCGCCTTCAACAAGACCCGGCGCCGCCTCAACAAGTACATCACCAAATGGGTCAGTACCCACGACGGCCCGGCGGCGATCAAGGCGGCGCCGCCGGAGATCGCGGCGGAGCCGTACAGGGAGCAGTGGAAGGGCGGGTTGCTGAGGAAGCTAAAGAGCGAGAAGGATTTGAGAGGGCCTGAGGAGCCCAATAATTACAAGCCCAAGAAGAGGATTGCATTGTCTGGGCCTTTGAACGGGAAGGTCCAGGAGAGGCTTGTGGGCCATACGAGGAGCCTGAAGCTGTCGGGGCCGCTGGACGGGAAGGTGCAGGAGAGGCTGATGTTTACCGACCGGAGTCCGAGGTTTCCGGCGAAGATGAATGAGCTGAGGCTGTCTGGGCCTCTGGATGGAAAGCTGTTTCTGACGAATCGGAGCCCAAAGCTATCTGGGCCTCTGGATGGGAGGATGATGGTGGTGCCGACGGCGAGAAGCCCGAAACTTTCTGGGCCTCTGGATGGGAGAGCTCTGAGCCCAATGGGCTATCACCATGGGAATGGTGATTTTGATGATCACTTGATCTGGGCCGCTCTGTTTGATGATATGAAGCCCACTTGAAATGGTGAGACTTTGGTCTTTTACAGTGTTTTTATTTATTTTATTTTAGTTTTGACCTTTTTTTTTTTTTTTTTTTATGGAAATGGATTCTGGTATTGCTGGTTTCTTCATCAAATATGAAATGGGAAAAGTACAGTTTATGTTTTTTTTTTTTCAGTGAAGTGTGAGGCTTTTATGTTGATTATCTATTAGTTTTCAACCATGGAGTGTTTTTGCATCCTCTACTTCATAATCTGCTTATTGATGAAAACTATCAATGCCACAATTAAGCATTTATAGAAAGAGTGTTTTATTTTTAAAGATTGTTTTCATAACTTGAACATCCTCATTTATGCGAATAAATCCGAATCTATCTGTCCTCCGTAATTATATGTATCCGTGTGACACACGGCAACAACATTACTATTGCACCAAGATTTATAATCGAGCGAAGGTGCTGCTGAAAAATATTGATCCCACAGAACATGTCTTAGTCACAGCATATCCTTGATTTGTCTCTGGAAGCTCCTATGTTTTGGACATTTACTAGCCACTTCTGCTAATCAAATGAATGCAGTGGCTCATGCATCAAAATCATGATTTTGATGCCCACATACATTCCCTGATTATACAGTTATGTACTGAAAGCTAATAGGACATCACATCTAACCAGAGATGTATAAATTATCAGCCTGACAATATCTTAGCCTCAGCATCATTTACTAGCCACTTCAACTAACCAAATTCAAGACATTGTATATATAGAAGCCCATAACAAGATCATTGGATAATACTTGAATCTCTCTATCTAACACAAAGATTCATGCATATTCCTATACATGCATTTGATCTGCAAACCAAACTTACCACAAGCATTGATTTGATAGCTAGCTAGCTCACAAACTGAAGAATACGTTGTACTATAATGGTTTCCGAGCTTGAGCTTCAACTTCCCATTCCCACGCATCAATGATCTGAACTCTGAGGCAGCCTGAAAGAACCCCCGGCATAGAGCATCTGATAGACGGGTCTTATTCTTATGGTAAGAATAACGCTCAAGATGGAACCCACCCCGCAAACGCCAGCCAGGATCAGAAAGGTGAGTCTGAAGCAATTTGGACCTAAGCAGGAGACACTTGAATTTAACAGATTAAGTCCATGCTGCTTAGCTTCCTCGTTATCATAAACATACCCTGCGAGGAGGCCTGAAAACAGGAATGCACCGAGAGGATTTCCCATTGACATGAAGTTGTAAAATGTCCCAAAATGCTTCAACCCGAAAAGCTCGGAGGTTGTTGGGATCATAATTGAAAATTGAACACCATAGCAGACGCCAAGCAACCCAGTTGCAATATAAAGGGTGCCCTTGATATCGGAAGCAAAAAGAAGGTACGTGACTATCATGATTATTTGAGTGAATGTCATCCAAATTGTACGAGGAATTGTTCTTGTCCTGAAAATAGAAAATGAAACCGTAAAATCATTATAATAATCAAATGGAACAGCAAGAACATCGTACTAGGCAGCTATTTTCAATTGTTTAAATCACATCATCTCAGACCAACTCATTGTAGTTAAGCCCCCAGAAGTTCAAAAATTAGTTACAACTTACAACTTATCTGAATCTCCCATACCATTCAACTGGCTGTATTTACTTAAAAACTTATTTTTCTCCTAATGTTTTTTACTTGACTTTGGGTTTCAAAACACAAGTACTTAAATTGATAGGCATTAGAGACTTCAGCAAGTTAGATGGTATATACCTGACAAAATATTCAGAAACAACGCCTCCACCAAGACGTCCCACAAAATTGAAGAAGCTGAAGAGGCATAATAAAATTGTGGTATTATGAACACCTTGTGCGATCCCTATCTGAGCCAGATTATTGAGAACAGTTACCCCAGAACCAACTCCAAAAAAGAAAACCAAGAAAAGAAGCCAGAAATCAGCCTTGATCACAGCTTCAACAAACTTAAAGTCCTCCCCTCGTTTAGGCCGCCTCTTCTTCTTTATCGCTCCCTCGCCCTCAGCGAGAAGCATGCTTACTTCTGACACATCATCATTTTCACGAAAGCTTCCGAGGTTAGCCGTTGATGAGTTTGGTGTTAGCAATGGCTCTAATTTGTCCCCGGTAACTTCTTTAGTAAGATTATCACTGGACCCAAGTGAGTGGTCAAGTATTCCTAATTTGCTGGCTTTTGTGGGGTATAATGTCATCTTTATTGGAATTGCAAGTGGAGCCATGAGAAGGAGAATCATGACACCAATAGAACAGTAGGAAACTGAAGCACTAAAAGAAAGCAAGCCATTGAGTATTGTAAAGGCAAGAACATATACGCCAAGCACAATACTAACAACTTGAATGAAAAGGAAATGACCATGCTCTGCAGAATTCTCAACAGAAGCAGGAGTGCAAGGTCTAACCAGAAACATCATAATAAAACATAAAATAGGAATGCCAAGGGCCAGAAACAACAAAAGCTCGGACGAAGAATTGTGGAGCAGTACAGCGTAAATTTGGGTGAATACTGCAGCACTGAGCCCCCCGTAACCTTTGAGAATACCTGCTACAGTGCCTCGATTAAGAGGGAAATTTCTCATGTTTGTTACAAGCACAGCTGTTGTGAACCAAGCACTGCTATTAGTGGCAATGCATAGTGCAATCCATAACTGCGGAACAATGAAGAAAGGAATCAGTTGCTGCTTTTATGAAACTGAACAAAACAACACAGACGCTTAAATGAGTTAACTTAATCGGGCAAGTTAAGTATAAGAGCAACCAAATCTAAGGTAACTGTGATGTAAGTAAAGATTAGGGAATCACAGCAACTATATATTCCCAACCAGCGGAAGATGAACTATCAGCTACAGTAAGGAGACCTCTAATGGCCACAATTGAGAGCGTGAAACCAAGGCCACAGTGAACCTTGTAGATTCCAAGTCCATAGCAACCAGTGCACAATGTACAAACTTAATAGTAAGCGGAATCAACCACATTAACACACTCTTTGAATTACCACTAGAAACTACATTGTCAAAGAACTTCCTGGTGTAGTATCACCTACATATAGAACCTAGTTATTCAGTTTTAAGTGCTTTATTAATCGAAGAAAACAACTGCATTGCGATGATCCATAGTTGAATTGTAGCGATGGTAAACTCAATTCCGGGCATCAGATTCTCTTCTCAAGTGCCAAGTCAAACAAAGCAATTTAATAGATTCAGATTTTTCCAGAAGTTTAACCGAGCTTGCCAAATAACATATCTGATTACAGAAAAGCCCACCTCTGCTTATAGAAGAAAGGAAACATAATTCAAGAACACCAACACAAGTACACAACCAACTCTCATCCAAGCTGAAAGGGGCATATTTAGCAATTAATTGAACAGTAAGCAAATTTAAATTAAACTTACCAACAATACCTTTTATCAAAAAATAGAAAGCATATTTAATCTAGCAATTTACTCATCTCAGATTCACCAACCAAACATTGCAATTAACAAAAACACATCTGTTTATAGAAGAAAGGAAATATAATTCAAGAACACCAACACAAGTACTCAACCAACTCTCATCCAAACTGAAAGGGGCATATAAGCATATTTAGCAAATAATTAAACAGAATAGAAAGCACATTTAATTTAGCAATTTACTCATCTCAGATTCACCAACCAAATATACCACTTAACAAAAACACAAACACAGAGACAAAGATCTCTCTACTAATCTCCAATATCACTAATCACAACTACAAATCGGCCAAAACCCATTAATCAAAAATGCAACTTTAACGAAATTAACATCTGGGTATTTAAAATCATTTAAGAAATTGAAGAACTCACCAACCAGTAAGGCAAGTTGAGAACAGTACGAGAGAGAGCAAGCCAGAGGACGCCATAGCCAAAGAAGCATCCAAGGGCACCGATGAGGAGAATAACCCAAGGTGGGAACTTGTTGCAGGCGATTCCTGGAATGAGCCCAACATTTTCTCCGATGTCATTGGCGACACCGAGCATGGTGAGCTGGTGCTGGTTGAAACCCAGAACAGATTTCAAGGAGTGGGAGTAGAGAGGGAAGTTGTAGGCATTTCCGGCGGCGGTTTGGACCCAAACAGCAGCTCCAAGACCCACCCATGGAGGCCTTGTTCCACCCTTGAGGTTCAGAGACGCCATTGAAGGATGTTGTCAAGGTTTCAAAGAAACTTTGCTTCTCTTGATGTGGAGTGTGGTTTGTGTAGATACAGAGTATATAGAGAGAGAAGGTAAAGGAAAGTGAATCAGAGAAGTGTGTGATGATGACCTGGCATTTGGACACCTCTGCAAAATGCAGGTGCTTGCCTCTCATTTGCTTCCATGGCAAGCTGAGTGTGCATCAATTCTCTCTGATGGTCTCTCTGATTTGGACTCTTGGTATCTAATTAGTCAATTCTTAATCAAAAGCTCAAGGAACTTAACAATTCATTATTTTTTAAAATATTTATTTATTTTAAAATATACATATTTTTACTAAATAAATTGTGCATAAATTATGCATAATATAGTGTTATGGTAACAAAAATGGATGCATGTGAATTTAAGTTTTGAATTTGATGGATCTTTGACCATGACTGTTTTAAAATATGGAGGTTAGAGTATATTGAACTTTTGGTTGAGGAGTTTCAATACTATATTCATCCATTTTTGTACACTTTCTCCTACAAGTGTATTGCTTTTTGGGTAAGAAAGTTATTTCATTTCAAAAGTTAATAATTTATTAATTTAAATTAAACGGTATCTAGACGAAATAAAATTAGGGGCTTGAAAATCAAGTCATCCGTAAAAGTCTAACAAAAAATCAAAAATTTAACTAATTTGTGGGTCACTTGGTTCATAGACCAACCTAAAAATAAAAAATTGAAACTACCAAATTGAGCCACAATAGTTAAAACATCTCGAATAGTCAAATCAAAGGCATTGTAATCATGTCCATCAACCTGAATTATCAAATTAAAAGCACTACAATCTTACACTCCAGTCTGAATAACATGAACATCTAACACCGATTGCACTTGGAGTTCAAGACGACCATGTGGATAGTGTTGTCAACAGTCTCTTGCAACCATTGGATCTACCACCAGATTCGACAAAGAAAGCTACTTGATTGTTAGTTTCATGTTACTAAACTAGAGCCTAGAGGTATATACTTACCAAACCATTTGATAGAAATGAAGTTGTGAACAAAATAGAAAAGTGTAAAACGGTTTACTCTATCTTTAACTATTTTTGGTTCAAATTATGGAGTCAAAATGATCCATCTTTTTATTTGAAATATATTGTTTCCAAATAAAAGTTCAATTTGGCAAGCAAAGAAAACATGAGAAATAATAGGAATTGATGTAGATCCATCCAAAATATCACCACACCAAAAACCAATGTATTGATGTTGAAGAGCTGAAGAGGATAAGTGCAGTTTTTGCAGCAACATTGGATTCTGAAATGGCTTTTGTCTCTTTTATAGCTTGTTCTACATCTTCTTTAGAAACTGCTTATTTCTGATGCATGGTGTTATTTTTAAGTTGTAACTGAAGATGACACATGTTTTTTTTTTCTTTTCTTGCAAACAAATTCATGAAACATGTGATCTGCACTGCAAGACCCATGTTCATCATTGTTGTCTACTGTCAAATAAAACAAACACATTACAAATCAGATCAAATGAGATGAGATTCAAATTTCAAAGTGATTTTGGGAGCATTTGGTTAGTACTAGATTTGTTTAAATTTTAAAATAGTAGATGGGTAAGAGACCACTTTGGTGCAGTCAGGTGCCAAAAGCTCTAGGCTAGGGTTAAGAGGCTTTGTCTCTTTCCTGAACACTATTGATTACTTGTATATATACGTCTTCAGGCCGTCGCAAGATAGGATTTCGGCACCTGTCTGTATCAAAAAAAAATAGTAGATGGGTCGAAAAAGTGAAATGAAATGAAATGAGGGTCTTAGGTTGTCCAAAAAGTGAGTGAACTATTTGTCGTTTAGGAGAAGGAAGGATCCTCATTATCTGCTTGTATTTTCGATTACCAATATGTGTAGGTCCATATGTATATTCTGTTTTGGCTTTAGCTTCACCACTGTATACACATTACTGTATAAAACAAGACACTTATACTAAAAATAAATTAAGTGTATGATTAAAAATATAGTCAAGTAGATCGGATCAAACAGTCTAAGCGCTTTAGAATTCTTTCGAAGTTTCAAGTTCGAGCTTAACTGATTCAAAAAACTGTTTATGTAAGTAAAAGTATGGGAGCCTTGGAGGAACATCCAAAGTGGAGAACATTATGATTTGTGAGGATGATGAGTTGAAATATATTTATTTCATTTCAACAAAAGGACATAATGTGATGTCTAATAAAAATGATGCTTGCACCCAACATCTTCTTTCTACTTTCCACCTCCAAGTGTGGCCCTTTTCACTACTATTAACTATTATTAAACACTCCACTCACATCTTAACTCTGAGGTTACTCTATCTATTTGAAAATTGAGACTTTCATTGCCACTATTATTTATGTATTCAACAAGATATTTCCAGGAACCTTTGTGGGTTTTGCTATGCCTCATTTCACAAGGCCCATTCAATTCTAACACCAAGTGGGTTATGGGTAGACACTTGTATCTTTGGGTTTATTTGAAGTCCAAAAGCCCACTTATCAGCCCAATAGATTCCTACTGTATATAACCTAATGGGGTTTGACAGTGAGGCCCAATGGGCCGCTGAGGTGCACAATAACTCATCTAAACAGCTAACAGGTTTAGGGCCTGTTCTTTGAACAGTGAACATGCTTAGTTTGGCATTAATATTTCCCTTGAAATTACTTAATTTCATTAATACATAACAGAATTTTAAGAGACCAGCACGAGACACTGCCTACTATGACATGCCCTAACTCCGCCATTGCTCATGCATGCAAGAGAAAATAACTTATATATCATCCCCAAGGTTTAAACTCTACATATATCATACAACATTTGAAATTGTGAGTGTCATAATAGTAGCAGTTGTAAATGTAGGTGCATCAGCTCATCCTTATCCATTGATGGATGTACACAACACAACACAACAGAGACGAGAGAAGAGACCACACCATGTGGCTCAGTAGATGCACATGCTTTGTCGCTGCATAAAACTACACATACACTAATGTCATGGGTCCCTACCTATTTGTTATCCTTTACAAATGGGCTCCACATCATTTGCACTTTTCATCAATTTGTAGCTCCCAAAAGGTAGGTGCACACTGCACAGCAGTCAAGTCATGGTCTCGGTTGTGTTACTGACTCAGATGCTCACGTTTCTGACTCAACCCTAACTCCATTCTTTGGAGCTTTGGATGGAACCATATTTCTGAACCATGCTCGTGCTTGTGAGTTGTGACTCATAATACACAAATAATGGACCAATTGCTGTAATATAGACAAGTCTTTGAAAGTTGATTATTATTATCTGACCCAGTGAGTTGAGGAGGTAGCGAATCGCATAAAAGACGGTGGCGTGGCGTGGCGAGATTGGGTGAAACCGTAAAAGCAGCAGTGTAGAGACGGTGACATTGATAGGGAAGAGACCGTGGTGATGAAAAAATGGGGTCCAAAGGCCATCGCTTTTTGGTTTCTTGCCAAAATGTTATAGGCCGACATGTCCATTACGGAATCTCTTCTTCTTCTTCTTCCGCAATCCGCCAAAACAAACACTCCTTTTCTTTTCAATCCCACTCTTTCGCCACCACTCATACACCACACCTACCTCTATTCTATCTTCTTAATTTCTAGCTATTTCTATGCAACTAATAATAGTAACTATTGTTCTAGATAAGTATGTACTCTGTTTTGCATTAACAAACATGTTCATGCCTACTTCATGGATTCAACCCTAATCTAATAAATCAATCTTGTTTTTACCCAATATTAAAATAAAGTAATTATGTTATATCCATTCTATCTCCAACAAAATTTGAATTTTCTGAAAGCGTACGCATAAGATATGGTCCCCCCAATTTCTCGCCGTCTTCTTTCAACTTGATGAGTAAAGTCTGCTCAGCTCTACTCTCACTTTTCCAACCAAATTACAAATTATTCTCCCACTTGGAGCCAATTTATTAAAATCACCATTTTTTTTTAAATATACATTTTTTAAATAATGGTAACGTCTTATCAAATAT
>JAYMTF010002186.1:0-19287 GCA_036897485.1 Pelargonium nanum | reverse complement strand
AACCATAACCAATTTTAGCTAAATGAGACATGACGTCAATTTGAACCAAACCAAAGGCACTAGGATAACCCTCCCCTTCAATCTGTACTGCTTTTGATACCTTCAACACCCGGAACCCGACTAACCTCCTCACACCCCCGTCTTGTGCATACGTACACAAGGTCCGAACTGCCCGCTGTCGAACCCTCTCACGGCAGTTCCCGTCCATCACTCTCATGAGCCCTGGCGAACCTGATTTGCTAGGTCCGTCTGTAACGTGTTTTTTGCCTCCACAGTCTTCTCAGCAATGTCCATAGTTTCATCTGCCATCCCCGCTGCTCCCGCTAACCTATTCTCGGCCATCTCCTCCGCCAACACAAATCCCCTCAGTCAGGATAGAACCACTCGAACCAACAACCTTACTATGAAACAAACAGATTCACAAGGACGTCGCTACGCAAGACTCGAAGCTGCAAAAACCAAAACAAAAACCCCAAAACCAAAACCAAAAGCCACATTTTGATGTTAAACTAACGGAGTTAGTGAAGGTGCAACATTTTGAAACCACAGGGTATGCCAAAGTTCACAACCAAAGTTTAGAGGTGTCAGATAAAAAAGATGTTAAGCACATGAGGTCCATCAGTAATTACCCAAAGAAATTAATTTTCATTTTGAGAAATTTCAAATACAAAAGCGATCATGTATTTGACTGAAATTAAGATCTGAAGACCACAAGCATTTTCCTAATATTTTTTCATAAACATTGTATTGTTGGTCCACTTTGCCTCGAAAAATACCATGCCCATTTCCCGATTCCGATGGCAGTTGTGAAGCGGAAACTGAAACCAACAAAAGTTTCCACAGACCAACAAAGCCTTCACCGTCACGAAACTCACCACCCATAGCCTCTCGAGTCTCTTTCCAGATCTGAGACTCCGAGGACCAAATATTTTCTGTTTGGTTCGCGAGAAAATAAGAAGCCAATATGGAGGAGTTCATAGACAACTTGCCTCCCATGGATCTGATGCGCTCCGAGAAGATGGCCCTTGTCCAGCTCATCATCCCCTTCGAGTCTGCTCACCGAGCCATCTCCTACCTCGGCGAACTCGGCCTCCTCCAATTCCGTGATGTAAGTTTCAGCTCAGATCCGGCTGTCTCTTTTAAGAATTTGCTCAGATTTGCATTTCGGTTGATTTGGAAATTTAGGATAGGGCAGGATTGGTGGTTTTTGAGCGGTTATGCTAATTTGAAATGCTTAATAGCCTGATTCGGATTGGTATGTGGAGTGGTGAGGTGGTGTGTGTCAGTAGGCGAGGAATTAGGCATTTGGATTGTCATTTAGTTTGCATTGCCGTCATTATTTGATGCGCCGTGTTGCTGATTGAATTTGTTGATGTCAAAAGATTTTGAGTGTTTCTAGTGTGCTTGATTTTTATGATCCGGATTTGGTATTTTTGGGAGAATTGGTGTACTGTTTAGATGATCGACCACAATGATTTATTTAGATGGAATATAGATGCATTTGGAATTTGCACATGCAAGTAAATTGATAGAATTTCATACTTCGATTTGGAGATATACGTATGAATTAGATTGCTCACAGACTACCCTTGTATGTTCACGATTCATATAAGTCAAGATTTGACCTGAAGTTTTTGTACTATCTGTCAAAATGATCACAATAAAAAAGTTAAGTGTCTTTAAGTACATCGGAAATGCTTAAGGTTTGTCCACAACTACCCTCTTCCTTGTTTCCTGGTTATGGCACATATAGATAGTTCCATTTCTATTGGTAGGTTATATGTTTTATGAATTTATTTAAAAGTCTTTGAGTTACAACATACCAGGTTTAATGATAACCTCATAAGTAGGGTCAGTCAGTCTGAAGGGAATTAGGCTTCTTTGCTTTGTGCTGTTACTTGTTAGAATCTCAAATTTCATAGGTGTACGTTACGAGAATTGTCTGGTTTCCAGTTAAGCAATTTAAGTGCCTGTTAGTGAGATACAAAAAGATAGCTGGTGAGATCTTGAATCTCTGCTTACTCACATTGGCGTTGGTAATCAAGAGTTTCAAGAATGCAAATATGGCTAGAAGACATTTTTGTAATTAATGAATAGATATTTGCGTAGCAATTTATAATATTATGCTGCTAATTTCTGCTTCAACCTCACATATAAAAAGAAAGACTAATGCTTGGAAGCATCCACTTATCCCCCCAATTCTTCCCCTAATAGTTCTCATAATAAGCTTAAAATTGGAACTTCAAATCAGCCGTTCTATTGACAAATGTGTGCTGTTTGTCTTTCTTGGCAGTTGAATGCGGACAAAAGCCCTTTCCAACGAACTTTTGTTAACCAGGTATGTGTCGAGCATTGATCTAATGTTCTAAAATACTTATGCAATTTGGATGCCTGTTATTTTGACTTATTTTTTTAAAAGAGTAATAGTCAGTTGATAATTCTGTGTAACAAAAGTTTACCTGGTAGGCACCACCTAAACTAGGTCTACTGGAGTCCTTGTATGCTATTGGCTCTTAGAATACAAAATGCTACCAGACTATATGTAGTTATGTATTCTCAGAGCCAACAACATACCAGACTACGAGTAGAGGAACCCAAATAGTTTTGCTAGAGGATTCATGTAGCTGACCTCAACATTATTTGGGAAATGATATGGTGGTTGTTGCTTTCTGCCAATATCTCTTGGCGTTTTCTTGTAAAAATAGCTAGATTTATTGATTCATTAGGCACTATCTAATTTTAGATTTCTGTATCCCCTTCCTTTTCTAATAAATAAGTACGAGAACGATATTCATGTTTGGTAACTTTAAATTTCCTTTTTGTGTAATAGCACTGGCTCAAATTTGTCTACATAATATTGTGAAGTTATTTTAACTTCATAATTATTTTAATATTTTCTTTTGTTGACTAAGAATGAGATGGCCAAATTGCCAAGTACAATTTATTATGGTTATTTTATTGCTTGAATGGTTGTTGATAGGTAAAGCGATGTGGAGAAATGTCAAGAAAGCTGCGGTTTCTCAAAGATCAAATCAATAAAGCTGGTCTACTATCTTCTTTACATCCTGTTATTCAACCAGATGTTGAGTTGGAGGATCTAGAGGTCCATTTCACATTACCTTGCTTCCTTCACTGAAAGTCCTTTTTAAATTTTTAGTACATGCAATTTATGGTCTGAGATACATAACATGAAGGGTAACTGAAATCATTTCTATGTGATGAGGCAACTACTTTCTAGAATTGAATAGTGTGCATTATTTTTAGTTGTTCCCATGATCTCAGGTCCAATTTGTCGAGCATGAGCATGAACTACTCTCGAGAATATTGAACAGTGTGCTTTACTTTTAGTTGTGGTTCTCATGATCTCAGGTCCAACTTGCCGAGCATGAGCACGAGCTAATTGAATTGAACTCCAATAATGAGAAACTTCAACAAACTTATAATGAGCTTCTGGAGTTCAAGATGGTCCTAGAAAAGGTAAATTTCTCTCTTTTTCTCACCCACCAAACAGTCCTATGTACCAAAGCCAACTCATTCCTCTCCATGTTTGTTATTATAGTAGGACATCCTATATCAGTCTAGTTTACCAAAAGCCTTATTTATTACTCCTTTTGTCCCAAAATAAGAGTCTTGTATTCTTTTTTGATAAAAAAACAAGGATAAGTGAGTTTTCCACCCATATACCCCATGTGCGTTTGATTTGACAAACTCAACTTATTATAGGGATTCAATTGGTAGTTCATGCATAATTACCTTCCTGAAAAGGAAAGAGGGCAGTCAGTTTTTGAGAGAAAAAAGATGCTCATGTTGGGATAGTGGGAGTATTATTTTTATATTGGGGAATAAGGATACTCTACTTCTATTTAGTCTTATATTCTTTTTCTCTCTCAATTTTGTGTTGTAGGGTCTTGTTTATGGTATTTCAAATCTTGTATCTAGATTGATCACTTGGTTCTCATACGCAAATTTCTGCTTCCTATTGTTTGAAAATTGCTGTTAGTACTATTAACTTTAATGTTTTGTGTGGTACCTAGACATCATCTGATGAGACCTAAATACAGGTGTTATTTCCTTGTTTGAACTAGAAGAGTTTAAATTATACCTTGTAACATTATCTGCAGAAGCTATTTCCTTCCTCTCATATATAATTTTTGTGAGGCAGGCGGTCGGCTTTCTTTCGAAGAGTCACTCAGTTTCCGAGGAGAGAGAATTAGAGGAAAATGTATACTCTAATGATCGCTTTGCTGATGCATCATTACTTGAAGTACTTACTCTCTAAGCCTTTTCACTAATGTACTTTTTCTTGAGCTGACCTGTTGATACGCGCTTCTAATTGAGATGTTTCTTTTACAGGCAATGAGTCCTGGACCATCAAGCCAATCTGGTTTGAGATTTATAAGTGGGATTATTTGTAAATCCAAAGTGCTAAGATTTGAGAGGATGCTGTTTCGTGCTACAAGGGGCAATATGCTTTTCAATCAGGCACCATCTGGTGAAGATATTATGGATCCTGTATCATTTGAAATGGTTTGTTCCTTCTCTATCCAGAGTGTAGATATGTTTTGTTTCTATAAACATTCGTATTTGGAAAAATGTGAATGCATTCAACATCTTAGCTGCTAGCTCTCTTTCTGTGCTAAGCTGGTTTTGTTGTTATTTCTTGGAGAGAACTAGCTGAAATTATGTAGTCCAAGAATACTAATATTTTGATGATGTATTTGCAGGTAGAGAAAAATGTATTTGTGATATTTTTTTCTGGAGAGCAGGCAAAAACAAAGATTCTGAAAATCTGCGAAGCATTTGGTGCTAATTGTTATCCTGTTCCTGAAGATATCACAAAACAGAGACAGATAACTAGAGAAGTAAGTATGCTGTTGAGAAGGTTGACTATATATGTGCATTTTCTTTCATGAAAGAAAAATCTGGGTCAATACATCATTAAAGCGGTTTTTATCCTTCCCAATGAAGTGTAGTTGTCATGATATTCTGAGGGTTCCGAATTTCTTAAAATATATTCAGTAACTCATTGGAGTACTTATAAGTAAACTATGATCATTACCCCAAGTTCCCACTATCTTCTCATTTTTATTTATTTATAATATGTAGTCTATGATCATTACTGAAAGTTAAGGTTATTGGTTAAAGGTTATATCACGTCTCTCTGAACTGGATACTACTCTGGATGCCGGGACTCGTCATCGCAATAAAGTCCTTTCTTCAGTTGATTTCCACCTAACAAGGTGGATAACCATGGTAAGATGCAAAAAACTGTCTGTCTTGCACTTTGTTATTTCAATTGTTTGTGCAGTGAACATTATGACTTGTTCAATTATTGAATTAACACACGATGATTGCATTTCCCGTTCACCATCCTTTTCTAGGTTAGAAGGGAGAAAGCTGTCTATGATACTTTGAATATGCTGAATTTTGATGTTACAAAGAAATGTCTTGTTGGAGAGGGATGGTGCCCCACATTTGCAAGAGCAAAGGTACTATAAGGTGCTTTTTATTTTATTATTGGCTTGGAAGTATATTAACTATATATGCCCTACAATTTCCTTAATTTTTTTGGTTTTGTCAAATACCTTTGCAAAAATGTATTATCTGGAAGAACTATTGGGTTTGTTTCCATTTGGTATAAACTCACTACTCATTACTATTTTGACTTCTCTTTGGAGAGTTTTGCAAGAATTCAATTTAGTTATGGAAGAACTGTCATTGATTCAACAGATTCAGGAGGCACTACAGCGTGCAACATTTGATAGCAATTCACAAGTGGGCATTGTATTTCATGTTATGGATGCACTAGAATCACCTCCTACGTATTTCAGAACCAACCGCTTAACAAGTGCGTTTCAGGAAATTGTAGACGCCTATGGGTGAGTTTAGTAATGATGCTACACTTCACTGTTTGCATAGTGTTCCTTAGTCTTAATTGGAGAAAAACTAGCCTCATTAAACTAAGTTGGCTCATCTAAATTATGTGAAGGGAGAGTCTAGATGTTATAGCCTTAGTTTTTTGGGAAGCATAAATCATTGTTTAGAAAGTTTGTAACCTTTTCATGTAATTTAATTATCTTTCAAATCATTAATTGTTAGAAGTACTAAATATTCATCCTTCAAATCATGTAAACCACTTCATATTCATCTTCTTTGTACTAAATAGCAGAGTTTTAATGCAAATGCATGTTTTTATATTGACAGTGTTGCTAGATATCGAGAAGCAAATCCTGCAGTGTACACTGTAATCACATTTCCTTTTCTTTTTGCGGTGATGTTTGGGGATTGGGGTCACGGAATATGCTTGTTGTTGGGAGCATTAATTCTTATTGCTCGTGAAAGTAAGCTTAGTAGTCAGGTATCATCTTCTCCTCTTCTGACATTATATACATTCTATTCTAGCTTTATATTATTGAAGTGTGAGGTATCTTGTTAAACATGTGCATGGGAAAAATCCAAGCTAAAGTTACCCAATTTGTATATTTCATTCCTCAAAAGCTTTATAGAAATTATTTTTGGTTTCTTCTGGCTTTATATTATTGTAGTATGAGATATCCTTGCTATACATGTGCCTGGGGAAAATCCAGGTTACTAATTTGCATATTTAATTCTTGCCAGAAACTAGGAAGCTTTATGGAAATGCTTTTTGGTGGGCGATATGTACTTCTTCTGATGTCACTATTTTCTATTTACTGTGGGTTGATTTACAATGAATTCTTCTCGGTTCCATTTCACATATTTGGTGATTCAGCCTACAAATGCCGAGATACTTCATGCAGGTATCTGTTTTATTCTTTTCCTTTTAGACCCCTAAAATGTTTTACTACACAATTATAGTTTGGTAACTATCATCAATTTGTTTTTGCTCTGATTAGTGATGCTCAGACATCCGGTTTAGTCATGTACCGAGATCCTTATCCATTTGGCGTGGATCCTAGTTGGCGTGGAAGTCGTTCAGAACTGCCATTTTTGAATTCCCTTAAAATGAAAATGTCTATTTTGTTGGGCATTGCCCAAATGAACCTTGGAATCATATTAAGTTACTTCAATGCACGTTTCTTTAGCAGCTCACTGGATATTAGGTGTGCAACTCTTCCTTCTTCTTTTCTTCTCCTTCTCGTGTTAATAGATAAAAGTGGAACTTATTCTAAATCATATTTTTAGGTATCAGTTTGTGCCACAGATAATTTTTCTGAATAGCCTTTTCGGGTACCTGTCGCTTCTCATTGTCGTTAAGTGGTGCACTGGTTCTCAGGCAGATCTCTATCATGTAATGATTTATATGTTTTTGAGTCCCACTGACGATCTTGGCGAGAATGAGTTGTTCTGGGGCCAGAGACCACTTCAGGTACGATCTTTGATCTCCATTCTTCTCCATTATTGCAGCTCATGAGTTGATCATTTTGTGTCGATCATTCATTATAGTGTATTCTGCTTGACCGTTGCAGATCCTGTTGTTGCTTTTGGCTCTAATTGCAGTTCCATGGATGCTCTTTCCAAAGCCTTTTATTTTGAAAAAGCTTCACTCCGAGGTATTTTCAATTGAAATGATAACATCCATCTGCTCTAATTTTTATTATGCTTACAGTTTTTCTCATCATTTTTCCTTAAAAAATATATTCTCTTAGTAGTGTACATTATCGCTGCATGGTGAATGTCCAAATGAGATATGTAAACATGTATTTGTGTCATGCTGCATTTTCTTCTGAAAGTGGTTGTCGGTCTTCTGTTGAAAGACTTATGACTTGTCCCAACGGAGGATACACACTTCAACTGGCAGTCTTTTATTTGACATATCTGATTTGGAATCAAATTCCACCTTCATTAAAGTTTGGGGGAGGACAATTTAATTATGGAGAGAGGGGAGATCTTTTCCTCTTACACCCATTTTTTTTTGTTGGACCCATCACTCATGTTCTTTTGAGCCTACTGCCCACCTTTAAATTAAGTCACTCTTATGCATTTCAAACATTGCCAAATTATATATCTTTGAATTGTTATAATGTCTATTTCCTTCATATTTTTCTTATTTGATCAGAAGAAAAGTAAAAAGAAGAAGTTGGTTTTACCTCTTTCTTCAATAACTTCAAAACTAATTTGCCCTTGCTTAAAGTCGGCGGCATTGCCATTTCTTTTTATTTTTTCTGAACTTCGGATACTCCTGAAATCATTTGGGCACAGTTTCCGTTTGTATAGTATTCAAGTTTGTGGTTGACTCAATGATTATAATGAACTGAGTTCACATGAAGGTCTTGAGGAGTTCTAATATTTTTTCTTGATGATATTTTCTAGAGGTTTCAAGGTCGCACCTATGGTATGCTTGGCACCTCTGAGCTGGATATTGAAGCAGAACCTGATTCTGCAAGGCAACATCATGAGGAGTTTAATTTCAGTGAGATATTTGTGCACCAAATGATACACTCGATAGAGTTTGTTCTGGGAGCAGTATCTAATACGGCTTCTTACCTGCGGCTTTGGGCTTTGAGGTGCAGCCTCGAATTTTTAATCACGTTAACCAATTCATTTTTCTATACTGTAGTTCTTTGATTGATACTGTATATGTTACTGCCATGCAGCTTGGCGCACTCGGAATTATCAACTGTTTTCTACGAGAAAGTACTACTCCTTGCTTGGGGGTGAGTTATCTGAAGTACTTCTTTACATCTGGTAGTTTATAGTAGTTCTCTTTTGCATGAAAAGCTAAACTAGAACACCATACTCTTGCATTTCGTGTACTCAACAAAGGGTTATGTCAGTAAATGCTCGGTCGATCAATTAGTATGTGTCAATCCCTTGTAAATGGGATTTTGGGTCAGGCAGTTTAGCCTCTTAACATTACACTCTCTCTCTCTCTCATGGCACACAATATATAGCTGAGAACTGATTATTATTTGGCTCGTGCTTTTGTACTGTTCAGAAGAGGGATTAAAAACCCTTTTGCTGAGTCCCTGAGTCTGATGTCCAATGTCCTATTTGTCTGAAATCTGAATCAGTATAATGTTTCGTTTTGTTTAGAGGGTCAATTGTCAAACAACAAAGTGAAACTCTTTAAGGTTGCATTTGGATTATTGGATTTGATTCAAAATTCATGATTTGAAACCCATTACCGTGTTTACAGGTACGACAACATTATCATTCGGTTAGTGGGGCTAGCAGTTTTCGCCTTTGCAACTGCTTTTATATTACTCATGATGGAGACCCTAAGTGCTTTTCTTCATGCCTTGCGTCTTCATTGGGTTGAATTTCAAAACAAGTTCTACCATGGTGACGGCTACAAGTTCAAACCTCTGTCATTTGCTACATTAGGCGAGGATGAGGATTAGTTCATCAACATCTCCTCTGTTTTCCTTTACCGGGAGATACAATAGCTTACAAAGAGAGGTAATCATAATTTGAACAATGCAAGAAGACCAAGTACGGACATTGATAGAACTCTATTTTGGTTGGCAGAAACTTGGCGCCTTGCGGTAACATTTTGTTGCACATTTTGACTTAGGAATGTAAAATCCCGGCTCAGATTCTTTAAATGTGTAGGTATAAGGAGGGCTCTGCTTATAATTGTCATGGTAAGCTGGTCCATGAATAGATGTTTGTATTTTCTTTATTCTCCATGGGAGTGAAAAAAAGAGGAACTCATAGACCACAGTGTAGTAAAGAGGAGCCTGGGGGATTATTATACAGTTTTTGGGAGTAAATTTATAGAAGAAAAAAAGATACATTTCACACAATGTAGTGTGGGTTTTGCTGTTAATTGGGCCTTCTTTATGTTTTTATTTTTATTTGGACATATGTAAGGTTTAATGACACTTTTACAGACTAGAATTACATTTTTGTAAGGGATTATCTTCACAATTAAAATTGAATAACTTGGCCAAATTTATCCATGATTCATTGAATATTGCAAATGGTGTCCAATCTATTGGCCAATCCTACATACAAGTCTTTGTTCCAAGTTTCTCCAATGCTGCTATGAGTGCTATGCACACAAGCAAACAATTGACAAGTCTTTGTTCAAAATAAGTGTACATTTTTTTTTAGGAATTTGATTATGCATGAATTGTCAACAATATTTTTTATGTTAAGTTAGTATCCTCAAGGTTTGTTGTAACACGTGATCACAACGATTCAAGAATAAATACTACATTAACTTCTCTTTAAAAACAAAAACATTTTGGGACAGATTAGCATCATACTCCCATGAATATCAACAAAATGACAAATAGAAGATAGTATCTGTACAAGCCAAAGACAAATTATATATTGAACAAAAGAATAGGTATGGTATTCATATATTTTAGAACAGGAATATGAGTTACAATGAGTCAGTCACTCTTGACCCTACAGCTCAATGTTAATACAAATCAAACATACACTACTTTAAAATACCAAAAAATGAAGGGAGAACAATTTTGCATGTCAAGATGTATATTGTTCAACACTGTTTCAAAATACTGGCTCATGTCGGCATTATGCATACTCTGGATTGAGAGATATGGCCTCTCTGTAAATCATATCCTTAATCTGCTCTTCTCCAAGATGTTGTTGCTCGAAATCAAACGAAAATGGTTTCGAGCACACTGGTTCGTCGTCTATATCATGTAATTTTGAAAAGTAAGGATGAGCCAATGCTTCTTCAACTGCATGTCCACGTAAAAATTCACAATCATTAAACAAATAGAGAGAACGGAAAATTAGAAGCTAGAACCAATATAGAAGTTAATCTGATAAAGGATGAGAAATTACCAGTAATCCTTCTAGTGGGATCAAATGTCAACATTCGATCCACGAGATCAATGGCTAAGGGATTGACATGAGGGAAAAGATTGGCTAACGACTTGCGAGGATGAGAGGGAAGTTGCTGGATATATCTTTTGGCATCGTGATTCCGAACAAACCCAAGATCAGATTCAGTCGGTGTTCCAAGTAGCTATAAACACAAGGCCATATGCGTATTAGCATCTAATAACATTTCTAGTTTAAGATGCTACTAGCTCTATGTACATATTCATGAGCTATAAATATCTTACCTCAGTCAACAGACGCATCTGATGCACATGATCTTTGCCAGGAAAAAGAGGTTTTCTGTTCATGAGCTCCATATAGATGCAACCAACAGACCAGACATCTATGGCGGCAGTGTAATCAGACGAGTTCAACAGTAGCTCAGGTGCCCTGTACCACCTGGTGACAACGTACTCAGTCATAAACTCATTCTCGGAAGTTGGACGAGCAAGACCAAAGTCGCAAATCTTCAGATCACAGTTGGCATTCAGTAATAGGTTACTGGGCTTCAAGTCTCTATGGATGACATTGGCAGAATGTATATACTTGAGTCCTCGAAGGATTTGGTACAAGAAGTACTGTAAAATCCAATGAATTAAAAACGTTAATGATTCTCTTCAACCAGAAAATTGTGAAGTTCATCAATCAGATAATTGGTGGTTAAGAGTTAAGACCTCCAACATAAAAAAGAATTATACCTGACAGTGTTCCTCTGATAAAGGTTGATTGGAGCGGATAATTTGGTGAAGATCAGTATCCATGAGTTCTGTGGCAATGTAGACATCGGTGAATTCTCTTCGTAGAGGTGGAGGAATTACATCTCTTATAGCAATGACCTGTTATTTAACAGGGTTAGATTCTACTCCAAATCTGGTAAATACAACCATACTTCATGAGCTAAAAAACACCAAACATGTCCAAAAGCTTCCCGTATATGGTCATATGCGTGCCAAGAGAGCTTGTACTTCTCACATATACGCTTGCTATATAAGAATAGCAACAATAATTTTGTCCATCCCACTACTTTTAGTATTTACATAATAGTTTATCTTGTACATTGCACATAAATAGCTAGTAAAAGGTGGCCCGGCGTGCGAGTATGCCATTTGGGAGGGTTATTAGTCGAACTCGCAACCTCAAGGTTATAAGCCAGCAACTCTAAGAGCTATAAAGCTTGTAAATTACTCCCTTCGTCACAAAATGAGTGTTCTTATTTTTATTTGGAGAAAAATTAAGGAAAAATTAGTTAGTGTGATGTATTTAGTCTTGTATCTTCGTGATCATGTGTTAAGGTATACCAACTAGCTCGTTACAACAATACTATTAATAATTCATGTATAACTAACCTACTAAAAAGGAAAGACACTCATTTTATACAAAACATCAGAGAGAAACATGACAATCCTACAATATAACCAAATTTAATATCCTTAATTAGCTGATATTATCTTTACCTAAATTAGAAAGTTTTGGTCAGAAAGATCATTAAGTGAATCTAAGGGTAAAAAGAATCTCAGCAAAAAAACAAAACAAAATATCACACATGATTCTCTGGAGATTGGGAAGAGCAAAATATTACATTTTCGTGAGACAAATGGCGCAGGAGCTTAATCTCCCGGAGGGTCCGCTTGGCATCCATGTAATTATCAAAAGCATTCGCGATCTTCTTAATCGCAACCATCTCGTTGGTCTCCGAGTTCAAAACCGAGCTACAAGCAAAACCAAATTTTATACACCCAAAATCAGCAACGAACAAAACCAATCAAAACCCCAAAACCGAATCAACGCATTCGCAAAGCATACCAGACGATTCCATAAGCGCCGCGACCGATGGGCATGATCGGAGCGCGGTACTTGGGCGTTATCTCGAAGAGGTTGCCGAAAATGTTGTGCTCAATGAACTGGCCGCCGTGGGTCGCCACGGCCTGAAAATCGGCGTACTGTCCGGAAACGGCGTTCTGTGCGTAGTCGGCCATGAATTTCCGAGCGCTCTGATTGATACGACCTGTCGTGGTTGTGATTTGGTGTGTGAATGTGGAGGCGAGGAGTGAAGAAGAATTGGAGAGTGTTGAGGGATTAAATAAAGGCGGTCCATTGACGGCAAATGGGTCTTTGCGTTTCAGAGTTCTGAGTAGATGCGACGAAGGAGAAGAGAAGGCGCGTTTGGTATTGAATCACCAGAATGGGGTGTGGTGTGGTGTGGTCTTGGACTGACTTCAAATCTACTATTGTTGCCGCCAACGTCGTTGACGGTCCATTTTTTCAACGCTCGTCTCTACTTTACTTCAAAACTCGTTTTCTGTTTATTGGCTTCTCTTCCTTTTTATAAAAAATTGTTCTCATACTTTAGACTTGAATATACACAACTTTTTTTAAGGTCTATTTCACGCTTCATATTCTAATATCTCACTCGAAATTTTAAATTTGAACAGAATTTAATATTTAAATATACCAATAATTTGAAATCGAAAACGTATTTTTAATTTTAAATTACAAGTAATTACTAACACTAAGACAAGTGATTGATTTTTTTTTTCATTGGCACATTTTATTTGTGAAAAAAAATATATTTTAAACTTGGATGGTAAAATGGATTTAAATATAGATCAAGAGGCGGCTGGGCAGTGTGGAACCAAGTCGGTAGTTGTTGGGGTGGAGGTCGTGTAGGATGGTCCAGCTCGTTGGACCCTCTCCATGCAGAAGCCCTCACGATCAAGGAGGAATTAAGTTGGTTGATTGACAAAGGGTGGCGGTTTGTTCTTACCGAATCTTTGGTGATATTCTAGATTTGTCTAATTGGTTTGATATTTTAGAGTTTCCATTTGTAGGGAGATCGACAAATTGTGTAGCACACGCTCTTGCACGATCTTCTGTGTCTATAACAAGTTCTATTGAGTGAATTGAGGTTAATTATCTCATTCGGATCACGAGTCTGTTATCCTCCGATTTGAGTTTATAATAAAATTTATTTACGTATCTCTCAAAAAAAAGATTGAAATATAGATCACAAATACCACGTCATGTTGACCTTTAAGTCCTCCCAAAATCATTTACTCCTCAATTCCTTGTACCAAATAGTAGGAGCCAAAGTAGAGGTGACATGACATGTGTATTAGCATAAACCGGTATATTCTTCTCTTATGCTTTCTAAATTTCTTGTTTGATACTTTTCTCAAAATAAATGCTCACCAAATTATTTCATTACATAAATTGACGCCTCTGTTTGACAAATATATTACTCATAGTGGACTCATACTCCAAGACTATGAATCCACTAAAATACTTGATGAAGTTCATGAAGATGGAATGGATCATCGCTCGAGAACAAATCTTGGATGCATATTACATCAACTTAAGCTTTTGCTAGGAGTAGTTGAGCTTGAGCATTCCATTATTTGTTGGACATATTATTACAAATTCATAAACCACGTGAGATACACGTGTAGATTGAGCAAGTGTTAATGACAAGTCGAGGTTCAATTTTATATTCGCATAAAAATAGAGATGAATGCACTAAAATCTGCTAATCAAATGAACAGTATAAAATTGAAGATAATTTGGGTTGAGAATTCGAGACTGATGCCAAATAAATCGGCCAACATCAAAATGTAGGAGAGATAGAGGTTGGTATATTTCATTTGGCCGACCGAGAGAAAGCTCAAGTTGCACAACATTTTCATATGATTTAAACTAAAAAGAAGGTACTGCCACAGAAGTCATTCATTCATTCCATTCACTAAAAGTCCAACAAAATGAGCCAAAAGCCATCTCAAATTCCATCAACCAACCATAAACAGCCAAATTAAGTCTTTAAAGAAAACCAGTAAAAACACAGATAGGCAAGCCAGTGTAGCACCACCCATCCTCTATTCATTAGCTGCCTAGGCCTCTGCATATCTGTAAAACAAGGAATTAACCAATGATGTCAGCATTAACCTATAAAATGGAGCCAAATTATGCAGCTACATACATACAGTACAACCAACAAAACGAACATACCCGAGCTCAGAAAGCTTCAAATGAGCTTCACAGTAGTCCTCAAAAAATGCATCCTCGCACTGAAAATAGGAGCAAACGACACAAACAAATGCTTAGAAAACATGGAAAATCCACACACATTATTTGAAGAAAGTGAATGAAGTTATATGCAGTACCGCAGCATATTTCTCAACCAATGGGCGGAAGACTGGGTCGTGAAGAAGAGCCTTGTCAGTTGGCAACTGCAGAAGACCTTCCTTCTCACCGCTCAAGAGCTCCCTAGTAAAACACAAGGAATGAATACCCGGTTAGAAACCAGCCAGCAACAACAATACATCAAAGAAACCATCCAAAGAAAGGGCACATACTTGAAGTAAGAGTTGTCGAAGATAAGAGGGTTGGCAGTCCATGGACCCTCAAATCCAGATCGTTCCTTGTGGCACCTTCCCTGTTTATCGGCATTATACAACAAAATTAAATCAAACAAGACTAGACAAGCCCATAACATAGCCATATACACTTTATTTCAGGACAAGTAACAAAACAAGCTAGGGCAGATACTAGACGTACAAGGGTGTGGCCTCCAGAGAGAGCAACAATGTCTTGGTCACTGAGACCCATGGTACCGAACACTTGTCTCAAGTGGTCGTTGCCTGTAACAGTTGCAAGTAATATTAGAACCACCCCGAAATTCAATTACTAATACAAAAGATGAAGAAAAAAACATATATCCCAATTACTAATACAGAATAAGAAAAAATACAACAACTAATGGATAGACTAACCCTTGGTGGCATCAGGCAAACGGCCCTCTGGAGGTGGCTCAGGCTTGTCCTGAGATATTAAGAACACAATTACTAGAATGCACAATAAACCCAAAAGATACAATTAAAATATTAGTAACAGCTTAGGCCCATGAAAAAGACTTGCACCAGAAAGAAAAGAAAAGAAGAAAAAAGTATCCAAGACCTAGGCACTATGTCATGTCAGATGGCTACATATCTATCCATAATCCTTTCACATGTAGAAAATAAAACCATAATTGGAACCCAGACTATCAATTTCAATTCAGTTGAACCCTCGAATACTCCCCAATTTCCTAGGTAAAGACAAAAGCATGAGCTTAGGTCACACACGCAAATCCCAAGCGAGCTTGCACATTAGATGCTGGTAAAATAATATTTGGTACAAGATCTCAATTGGGAATTAAGCTTTAGATAAATTAGTACTATAAACATTGCAGGCCACCATCAACATACGTCAGGTCAACAGAAATGACAAAACTATGGACCCAAGGAGCACCAGATCATGCGAATCAAGATTCCATTGAATACAAACAGCATATATCATGCCACAGAATCAGATAACAAAAGACCAAATTCAGTGAAAACTAATCCGGCCAAGTAGCCTAGAGATTTCCGTCACAACATACAAAATTACACAAACAAATGAAAGTTCAATGACAGTTTGGATTCAAAGGACAGTAACCCAAAGTTCTTAAAAGTAAATTCCCTTACCTCTCTTCCTGGGTGGAAGGGGATTTCAGGCCCGCCAGTGATTTCAACGGCAACAACACCAGCCAGCTGCATCGAGGTGCAAAACAAGTTCAGCAAATCAATTGATATTCACAAGTTACTAATTAATCAGTCAAAGAACTGAGACATGGATCTGAAACCTCAAAACACACAAAACTTAAAAAAATAATCGGATACCTGGTAGAAATCAGCATAGGAGATGATAGGGAACTGCTCCTTGATGGGCTCCAAGAGCCTCACAGCGATATCAAGACCATTATTGGCGGCGTGAGCGAGCTCCGCAGCGTGCTTCATTGTTCCGAAGGGACCTCCGGTCTTGGTCTTCACATCATATGTTCCAGCCGAGTGCCATCTGCAAATCAGAAACGACACAACCCAAGCAAACAAATCATCAGCTCCAGATCTACCTCCAGACAAAGATCGAGACCGATGATTTCAAGAGTCTACACTTACGCGAGACGGAGCATGAGCGGAGCACAGTTCTTCTCGGCGATGAGAGCCCTCAGCTTCCTCTTGCATTTCTCGACGGCCTTAGCATACTCTGCACTCACGGTTGGGTAGCACTTTCCCATGACAACGATTCTGCGATCAAAAATCCAAATCAAAACAACATTTCAGATCGAAAACACAAGCAAAACCAAATTCATCACACTCCACATTCGATTTTGAAAAAATTGGATGCGAAATCGGAAGCTCGACGGAGCTGAGAACCAGTTCCAGAGACTAACCTGAGTGTAGTAGAGACTGAAGAATATGGATCGGCAAAATGAATTTCGGGCACGAGTACAGCACAAGCTCGAATTGGATGGAGGAGATATAGGAGAGGCCGAGAAGAATGGAAGTTTCTAGTATCTAACGCTGAGCCGTATGATCATAAAGATCCTGTGGTTAGAATTGGTTTGGTATATGGACGGCTGTGATTCGTTTAGACAAGGAGATGAACGTTGCCTTGGGGTTGGTGAGAAATTAAGAAAAAAAAGAGAAATGTACGTGGAAAAATAAAAGTCAATAATTATGGGACGAAAAGGAAGTAAATATTGGATTATTGTTTAGGAGAAAGATGCATTGGATGGGCCAAATACAGAGATTTGGAATATGTTTTATAATTGATGGTACTAAATGAATAAAAATTAACATAAAAATGGTACATTATTTTTTATTACAATGTAAAAAGACCAGATTACCCTTTTGGTTTTTCATGAAAATATGTAATTGAAGTTGGTTGGAATATGGTATATGGACCATGCCATCACTTGTACAAATAAATACGCTCTATTTTTTAACCAGCATTTTATTTTTTATTTTTTTTAACAAGATTAAAGATAATATTGGTACTTGATTGTCTGTGTAAGCATCTGCTGTAATAATTTATTACCAACTTATTCAAAATACAATATTTGTAATTTAATACAAAATTATTGTATAAAATAGTACCAAAAAATCTAATTTATAATTCAATAGGTTAAATACTTAAATGGATTCGTCTATCATATATCATACTCTTTTTTAGTTTACCTCATAATTAGAATTTTGCATATGTTTAATCGTTTCATCGGACAATTTTTTTACTCCTATTAATCAGTTATGTCAATTTGTATCACGTCAATTATTGAATACACGTCATCATGAAAGATTAAAGTAATGTTGCGTGGACATGTCAAGTCAACAAATATGCACTAAAAGTAAAACGTTGTGTGTGTTTTTTTTCTTGCAATCAGCTAGGATGGGGTCATTTTGGTTGTTGGTTTGGATAGAAAAGTAAAATAAAAACGCATCATAAGTGTGTTTGTTTCAATTTTGTGAAAAAAATGAAGAAAAAGTAAGTTATTTCAACATATTTATTTTTGTATTGTCATATGATCATATGTTATATTGAATTTAAGAAATACAAACAAATTTGTTATAAAATATTATTGATTTTCCATATATAACTAATTTACTAAAACAAGAATAGAACACTTATTTTAGAAAAAAATTAAAGAATACAAGACAATTATTTAAAGACTTGGAGAGATTATTTTTATTTTTTTGTTAGTATTATAAACCTTAGTAGAGTACATGGGGTTACTTTTGTCATTTGAGCTCGCCATAGAACTTTCCGAGCATGTAAATATCTCGATCACTAGTGTGAACGCATGGAGCTATAGAAGATTCCATTTCGCGGAAATGTTAATATGACCGGGTGTAGCACCGCATCTCTCTCACCCGTATAAATAAATGGCACCATTGACGTGCGCACGGCGCACCATAGTTTCGTAGTGGATCGCATATAAATTGGAACTGGGTGTAGGTGTGATTCCAACCAATCAAGTTTGACCACGTAGGTAGTCAATTTATAAAACTCTCTCACGAACACCATGGGCGCCACGTTGACACAACAAACACCGCACTTTAGGGACCTAATTACATTTATGAGCCGATTTTGAAATTTCAAAAAATTAAAAATAAAACTTGGGAAAATGCTAAATGGATACAAATTTTAATGTACAAACACAATTTACATGACACATATTTTTTTCATACTTTGTGGTTTTTTTAATACAATAAACTAATATTTTATTAATATTTCAAATTAGATGATAAAAAGACAAGTCTACAAAGAGACCAAAAACCTAACTAACTCGTGGGTCACCGGTACACAGACCAACCCGAAAATAGAAAACGGTGATGAGCCACAATGGCTAAAGCATCATGAATGATCAAACCAAAGGCACTAGATTACTCTCTCATCAACTTGAATAATCAAATAATTGAAGGCACTATATAAAATCCTCCCCTCCAGTTTAAGCTGACCACGTGGAGTGTTTTGCCAACCCCCTCTCGTCACTATCCTGTCTGTCATCTGATCCGACAGCAAACTCGAAGTCTGATCCGATGACTCTGACTAGATCACCACCTTCCAAGCCACCTTTTCCTTCTCTGCAATTGTCTCTTGCTGCCCCGAACGCCAACCAAAAAACATACCGCGAATTTATGCCGCAAATATGCAAAT